>WYDE02168074.1:0-10983 GCA_009867175.2 Adela reaumurella | reverse complement strand
TGTGAAGTAAATATCTCTACACTAGAAACAAAATTTGAGAAATGTAATACTATAGATACCTAGAATATTTCATTTACTTATCAAATAAAAAAGAATTTCCTGAATAGTTTCTCAGGATTTGTCACAATTAACTAAGAGGTAAACCCGTTCTCTATTTTTATCGCCCTCTTTGGTAAGAGCGTTACATGAAATAGGCATACTTTTTGCTGAGTTGAGGCCGCCATGCAGCAACCCCTTAAACATGCCTACTTGTATCGAACTGCTTTGCATAAATTTTAAACTTATTAAAAATATAATGCATATTTTAATATTATATCGATAAAAAAAGGGAAAAATAGGGGAACTGCTCACAGTTTGAAGTCTACAGCTCATCGGGAAATCAGTTTAAAATCGATTGCAATATTTGCCGATAATACCCATTCAAACAAACAGACAGGTGGTAACAAAATAATTAAAACGCGTTCATTTCTGGTTCCTCGCAGGTTAATAAGTATGTAGCGCAGGTTTAATACCACTAATACGACATCATACCGTATACCACGCCGCCCCGCCGCCGCCTAACGACGACGACAACACACATTTTCGCGTGCCTATATGCGAGTACGTAATGCTCTTGGTAAGGCTAGCCGGAATAGCTGTTGGCCTAGCCCGCGTTCACGTCGCACTATACAGTACGTACACGCAAGGAACAGTAGTAGCGTGAGTCGGGGAGATGTGGCCTCACTTAGTAGTCTTCTGCAAAATGTTCGTTTGGAAGATTCGCTCATTAGCGACTAGAAGCAACGAGCATTCATATGATCGTTGATAGAAGTTTAAACGTCAAAAAAGATAAAAAAATATGTTTTTCAAAGATGTGCGTTTTTTTCAAAAATCCCCTATACATATTGGAAACATATTATGAAAAAATATTCATTTAATGAGTTTTAGGAAAGATTTCACCCTGAAACTTATTAGGTGAATACTGAATATTTATTTAAACTCATTAAGTGCCGAGATTTTGTCATCGTCGGTGGTGCAACATTCGGTATTCGGCTACCGAAGTTAAGCACTGCCGGGCGTGGTGAAGTAATGATGGGTGACCGCTTGACCGTTGATACTGCCCTTGGTTCGGGTTCCACGTAAAAATTTAGGTACCTTCCCTCTCCTTACAAGGTGGTAGGGTTTAACACGCCCGGTTCGTTACCACCGCACTGAATGAAGGCTGTCGAAACGGCTATGAAAATCAGTTCGTATTTTCCGTCCAGTTCAGTGTAGCTGGATTAGTGCGAAGGAAGCGCTGACATGGCACCTACCTAATTCGAAAAGGTGTATTGGGCTGACATTACTTGTACCAAAAAACTGGTGCGTTAGTTAGCTGATGTATCCATGTGTGTCAGTTTCCATAAAAATGAGGATTTACTATTTTCGTCTTCGAATTTAAAATTTATGTGGATTTCCTTTCTATCAAAAAGTTTCCCTCAGGATGTCTGTATACCCTGAAAATATCTCATCTAAATTCCGTGGGAATTCAAAATAACATCATGATTTTTTTCAGGGTTGGCACAAAGGAATCGAAGAAACATATTTTTTTGGGATTTTTGTTTGATAGTGACAAAAAAGGTCGGAAAGACTTTTTCATCCACGCATATTGCGCGAACTCGCTCCAAGGCTTGATACCCGCTTCTACTTTCTACCATCGATCCACCCATCGCAGGAGTACCTAATCTCCATACATTTTTTTTTTTCATTTTTTTTTATTGAAAGTAATACGGAAGGCTACATCACGTAATGCACCAGTTTTTCAGCCTAAACACCTTGGTGAATTATGAAGATAGGTGTCATGTCAGCGCTTCCCTCAATTCCAGCCTGCTACACTGAACTAAACGGAAAACACGAACTATGTTTCATAGCCGCTTCGACCGACCTTCATTCAGTGCAGTGGTACCAACCCGGGCAGGTTTACCCCTACCACCATGTAAGGAGAAGGAAGGGACCTACAGTTTAAAGTGGAAACCACGGCCAGCGTCTACGGTCAAGGTGTCACCCATCCAATACCTGACCGCGCCCATATGTAAATATATCGCATATGATATCAGTGAGAGTGCCCGTGCGCATTAGTCGGCTGGAGACGAAGAGGGAGCTCCCCTCCCCTCACAGTGCTCACCTTCTTTAGTAATTTATGCTTTAGGTCGGGACAGCTGCTTTAGGTCAGAGAGGCGGAGGGCTAAATCTGTTCATATACCTAGCTATATTTTAATACTCGCACAATATGAATATGTACTTCATCGTAGTTACCTGCAACTCCACTACTACACAACGTAATCATTACTGTACGTACGTACAGTAATCACATTATATAAATGTGGGTGTGGCTTCAAATGTATCGCATGCATTCACTCGAGGTCGTTTGTAGCAAGTGTGAAAATGAAGTAGAGTGGGGAGCCGTATTTATAAAGTGTGACTAGACTAATATTTAAATAAACCCAATTTCATGAGTGGTTATTGATTATAGCGAGATCTCGGGATGGGCACGAAGTACTGCATGTATTACTTCACACTTATTTATTTCATGAAAAAATCTTTAAATTTTATAATTTTTTTCTTAAATGTTTTCAGATGACATTCCAAAGAATTCAGCGTGTGATCATTGTCGACCTGGCGCCACTTGTGACCCCTTCACCGGTGCTTGCATCGAAAGTAAGTTCTCACCATGCGCCATGCCATGCAATGTTTCACAATGCAAATTAACATTGGACGCAAATCCAACAAAACAAATCGCTGTCCGGTGTCATCGTGAACTTGTATGCCACAAATTATTATATTACTAATTTTTTACAGCTAATATTGTTATTATATCATTGACAATTTAGTCTGTATGACTGCTCTACTTTCACAAAGTTTGCACAAGGACTCCTATAAGACAGTGTACGAGTCTGTCGTTGTTCATTTTGTGAATAGCAACACTAACTCCAAATGAACTGGTAATTGCTATTTATATCAAGGTAATTTGTCCGATAAACGCCACAAAATACTGGTCTCACCCAATCGGCAGACCCATGTCTTCATTATGGTACAAATTCAATTATTGTATGTCATATTTATCGTATTACGTCTGGTAAATTGGTTTATTCATACTTCTCCTTTCCCTCCTTCATCATACATTTCATTAACACCAACCATCACGTAGTTCATTAATTATACTTACTAGCACGGGAATTAATAGTCACCAAATGCATGCATTTTATTTTTTTAATTATTTACCTTTAAATATAGCATAAGCAACAACAAGATAAAGCTTCTGCATTTTCAAAGTTATAACAATTGCTAAATTATTTATATAGAAAGTTAGAATTTTGTCACTGATTTACACTTTATTGAATTCCCATTAACAGATGAAAACTCATCTAAATCTACCTCACTAACCGAAATCGACATAAGCACAACCCCTGCTACGCAAGGAACAGATTCGGCGAGCACAGCTGCAGCAACAATCACTCAAACTGAAGAAATCGCTTCCACCACAGACTACGTCAAACTTCAGAATAGGGAAATGGATGACAAAGACGAAACTACTAATGTGACTGACGATTACACTAAAGTGACAGATATTTACACTACAGGTTATTCTAGTGAAAATGCTGTGACAATGACTGAGAACCCACCAACCACAATTAATTTCCTAGTCAGCGAAACCAGTGTAACTCTTACAATCGTAGATAATTTCACTGTTACAGATAAACCTACATTCTTTGATTTAGTAACCTACACTTATAAAAACATCTCCACAACCAATGCTCCAGTAACCGTCATAGGAACATCAACAAGTAGTAAGGGTAACTCTTTCGAAATCACCACCTCCACAGAAAAACCCAGATTTACCACAACCAAATTAATTACTAGTACTTTTAAGATTACAGAAGGCACCACACAAACTCCTACTAGTACAACCTCAACAAGTTTGTCCAAAAATATGACCTCGATAATGCGCACTAACTATGACTTAACAACTAATCATGCAATTACTAATCAGTCTGATGACACTGATATAATAGAAGATTCTCACACTGACTCAACCGAAATAAATATAATTCCGATGAGTTTTACATCTTCAGTGTGGCCATATACTGACACCTCACCATTTTCACAACAAACTTCTCCTCCGACTCCGATTACTGGTGAATCTCCTATTTCAACTATTACTAGTCAAATCTTTACAACTCAACAGACTCCGATTACCGATGAATCTTATATTTCAACCATCACTAGTCCAAGCTATACAACTCAACAAACTCGGGTTACTGATGAATCTTCTATTTCAACCATAACTAGTCGAAGATATACAACTCAACAAACTCCGATTATTGATGAATCTTCTATTTCTAACATCATTAGTCCAAGCTTTACAACTCAACAAACTCCGATTACATATGAATCTTCTATTTCAGCCATCACTAGTCCAAGCTTTACAACTCAACAAACTCCGATTACATATGAATCTTCTATTTCAGCCATCACTAGTCCAAGCTATACAACTCAACAAACTCTAATTACCGATGAATCTTCTATTTCAACTACCACTAGTCAAAGGTCAACAACGCAGCCAATATCTACCGATTCAACAACCATAACAATGTCTAATCATTTGTCTACTTTAACAGTCCCAGATTTGATAAATACAGAAAAAAATAATTTAGCTAAAATTTCACCTGTTCATGAAGAAATCACAACCTCAAGAAGCAATTATGAATACTCATCAGTACAACCGATTCCTGTAACTAAAAATTCTGGCATAACTCATCCCTCTCCGACTCCAGCAGACCAAAAAGGTACTAGCGCCCAAACGATAGTTGATCAAACACTGTTGTATAATAATGGGCTTTCCACTACCTCAAGTATTTATGGAAGCAAATCCCAAGGGTCATCATCACCTACCCCTACAAACATGATTGAGTTGTTCTCAGGTTCCACTGTTATTCCAAATGATCAGGCAATAGTTGAGGAGATTTCCTTAGGCAATGAAAATCCAAATACACACCCAACCCTATACCAAGGTTCTGCAACAGAATCTGTTCAATCCACTTCAAATTCAGAAACTGTTTCTGAACAGTCAGCCACAATGCCAACCAAGCAAACAATAGACAATCAAAGTACATCTGGTGGAAATACAACTTTGAAAATTACAGAGAAACCAAGTATGAATTTGCAACCACTACCTACTGATTTAACAAAATTTTATGACTCGTCCACACATCCGACCGTTAGTACTCAGCAAAATCTTGAGGAGACTTCAAAAAATGAAAGTGTATCAAAGTCCACAATCGCATATTATGAAGATATAACATTCCAATCAAGTGCTACTACTTTAAATCCAGAAACAATTACATTTAAAACTTTACCCACTTTTATCGAGCAGACTACTAGTAGTGGCCATCCGAACGTTGAAGAAACTACCTTTGGTACTAATACTGCAACTTTCCCTATAACTTTCACATCTGAGTCATCGTCTATTTCTCAAGATAGTTCTTATGCTACTGGGACTCATACAATAACTGAGAAAACGTCCATTGACACTAGTGAACCTACTCCCACAAAGAACTATAAAGGTACAATTAATCTACCTACTTTAACTACTCCAAATTCAAACACATCATTTGAGCCTACAGCTATTATATCAGACGAAAATATGACAACACAAAATAGAAGAACAGAAACAACCAGTACTTTTGAAAGTGAAACTTTCGCAAGTTCTTTTGTAAACACAACATATAAATCAATCCCCACAACTTCAAGAACAGACAATATTTCAACAAACGAATTCGTATCAACTTCTTCCTATAATTCAGACATAAATAGCCCCGAAAATAAAATCAAACAGAATGCTTCGGATAATGAACAGACCAGTACAACATATTTTGAGAGAATGATAAACACTACAATATTGGATTTTTCACCTACAACCCAAAGGGTAAATGTATCACATAGTTATGAATCCACTACCCCTAAATTTACCTTTAATGAGACAACAGTTAAATCAATTCGTACCACTTCACATCCCAAATCTATCCCAACAGTCGAGTCTTCCACAACAACATCAGATAAGACCAGTTTTTCTACCACTGATCAGACAGATGAACAAACTCATTACACTATCAGTTCTGAAATAACAACACAAGAATTTTCATCTAACACCAATTTGGAAACAGAGTCATCATCTGCACCTGGAAACCTAGCCAGCACTCAACAACTAGACCGACAAACTATTTCAGATACTAATACTCCATTTACTTCTACAAGCTTTTATGAAGCTACAACATATCAATCTATTTCTACTGCTTCTAATCCAAGAACTGATTTTAAGACTTCTGGCACAATGCCGTACGAAACTCATACTAAAAATCAAGAAAGAAGTGAACCAACCATATCAAATACCCATGAACCTACTACTTTTAAAATTATTAACGAAGATAAAACATTCCAGCCAATTCCCACCATGTCAAATAGTGAAACAATGTCTATAGCGGACACTTCAGTTCACAATATTACCGTCCCACATACAACACCACTTTCCAGTTTAGTATATAATTCAGAAAGTACAGTCTATCAATCGATTCCTACAATTAAAACAATATTCGAAACATTTACTTCACCAGACCCTATTGTCACTGGTAGTAATCAAACTATTGATGAATCAATCCAGTACGAAACTTCCACTTTCAGAACTACTTATGAAAGTACCACTACGTCAAACCCAAAGACAATACCTGAATATCGAAGTACTGCTACATCTTTTAAAACCCAAACCATAGATCATCAAAAGTCGAATAATACTGATGAAAATAATATTTCCACAAGTACTCATGAAGGTCCAATGGACCAGTATTCCACCACTTCCGAACCTACAACTGATACAAAATTAAAATACTTACCTACTTCTTCTGATAACACTGTTATTACTCAACAAACAACCTTGAAAAACATAGAGCACTCTAGTTCCACCAGGTCCTATGAAGGCACATTGTCTCAGTCATTACCTACTGCTGTAGCAGAATCTGAATCTTTTTCTACCTCCTTAAGCCCTACTGTAACATCTTCTGGCATCCACACAACAGTAAAAGAAATCTACACACTCGGTTACGACCAGCCTCCTGATCCTCGTAACATTACAGCTAATCAACCTGACTCAACCACTTTTAATCGAAATACAAAATCTAAACCTGTATCTACTACTCCTGGGAAAACTACTGATATTATTGGAAAAAGTCAGTCAGCTTTCTCAGACATTAATGAACTTACAACTTCTGGAATTACTCATGAAATCACAACATTACACTCTCCCACTTCGAATACAAACACTGTTACAGATTTTACTTCGGTTTTGACTGAGTCTATTCAACCAAACGAACTAACTACTGAACAAACTACTTTGAGTACGAGTCCACAATCTATCCGTACCACAATAACATTTGAGACATTATTCACATCTTCAGGTTCAACAAGAATTACTTCCAATGAAAACACAGTTCGACATAGCGTAGTATCTACTACTGAAGGACTTAATAGCTCGGTGACAGGTTCTACTACACAAAAATCTATGTACATCTCTTCAGATACAACTGAAATCGGGACTTCTGAACATTCAACCATTTCTTCTGGTGAAACACCGGTTATAACCACTGAAGAAATAGATAAAGTAACTTCATTTGAAAGTGAGCCTACAAAATTACCCGGTACTAGTAGTGAAACAATGGACGCGTCTTCTGAACATGCTACCCGTTCTTCAGATGAAACCTTTATAGCCAGTACTTTTATTACAGCATTTACAAACGCACCACCAACTTTATCAACAGACACATCTTCAACGTCTACAAAGCACACAACAACTAACGAAACATCACCAGCTACCACCTTGAATCCCAAATTTAGTCCTACTTCGGCAGACCAGACAATTGGCACATATTCTGAATCTAGTGCCACTAGGCCTTCAAAAGTTTCATCGACTCTTAGACCCGTTAAATCCACTTTGATAACTGCAGCTGAAATATCAACTTCTGGTATTATTGTGTCTAAGGAGACTGATAGCACTTCGGTCCGTGTCCCTGTTACGCCAACACATCTAATATCTAATAAACCAGCGTTCGATGTCACAACAATATTCACTAATTATCCTTTTTCTCAGTCTACTACAAATATGAATCACGAAACAAATGTACCTACAGGTACTTCACATAAGACTGTAACCTTTATTTCAAATGAACCTATAACTACACAGGAAACAATAGTAAGCGAAATCGACAAATCTGTATTTAAATTAACAACAAATGAATCTACAACTGTAAAAACTCAACGACATACCCCTAACGGCAACGAGGAGTATACTCTCTCAACGGCTGAAAATATGGTACCATTAACTTTAGAAACAAGTGCTGAAAGACCAACAACACCTTCGAGTCAAGTTACAGGTTTATTTTCCACATCCAAATCAAGCCCAGTGGAATCTGTATCAACTTATATTTCATCAGTTAGTGAAACTGTAAATATTGAAATAATAACTACACAATCTTCTGGCTTAACTACTGCTGATAGAGATTCTGCTGATATTTCCTTAACTGAATTTGTTACGGAAATTACTAAAAACTATGCGGAAGATGAAAACGACACAACAGTTGGCATGGAGTCCACTTTGAACACCATCACTCACACTGAAAATACTGCTACTTTCGTTAGCACCACTCCTACTAATACTCCTAGCTATAAAATGCCTACATATACATATTATGAATCTACTACTAACCTACCCACAAAAATGACTTCTGTTTCTGATATTATTTCAAGTACAACCAACGCAAAACTTGACAAAAACACTAAAGAACTATCACATACAATCAACGAACATACTACACCTTCTAAAGACATTATATCCCGAGGAAATGACATTGATATCACTGCATGGACAGACATACCATTGACTACTGACGACATAACGACCTCCGAGATGACCATTACTAATGACCTTATTAACAAAACATGTAAAAAGAACAGTAAATGTGGACCGCACACTTCCTGTATTAATGGGGTATGCCAAAATCCTTGCCTGGTGACGCCAAATCCATGTGTAAAGAATGCTTCATGTAAAGTAGTAAACCAAACAGCTATTTGTGTGTGTCCCGAGAATGCTGATGGAGAAGATTGCATAAAAGGTATTTCATAAACTTTTTCTAATACCTATGCACTATTCTGATTTGTGTCAGTCAGTACTAGTCTTTCTTGTAGAATTTCAAGTGTGTGAAAATGTACAAAAGCTGCCACACCTACATATCCAATTGTTATGAGAGACTAGTACAGTGGTTAACAAAATATGATTTAAAATCTTACACACTATTGTGAATTTTTTGATGTGTTGAATTTTTTGCTATGTTTTAATTCTGTACCTATTTTGTAATGAAAGAGTATTTTGTGATTTATCGGACAAAAACCTTGCAAATATGTATATAATGTTGATTAACATAGGGATTAATAATTAAATTAAATTTTCACTTGTCTGTTGTAACATACTAATTTCCTATGTAACCGACTAGAATCACCCGGGACACTCAAAGCACCAGAACCTTGTGTCTCTGACCGAGATTGTATAGACACGGAAGCCTGCTATATGGGATTATGTCAGAATCCCTGTGAATTTGCCAATGCATGCGGCTCGGGGGCAAACTGCCACCCAAAGAAACAAAGACCAATGTGTTCGTGTCCCGCTGGGTACGACGGGGATCCGGCTATAAAGTGTTCACCTTCTAAGCCATGTAAGATATTAACCTTAACATCTTTAACAACTGTTTTGACAAAACCATTATTTCAATATACTACAATGAGATGAGGTACATAGTCACTATCTTTTTTGAAACATGGTACAGTCAATAACGCCAGTGTAAATAATGTTTCTATCTTAAGTTAAATCAACCTTACAGGAATCCCTCTGAGATTGTGAAATATTACTTTATTTTCATGATTTATTTCTATTTTTCACCTGTTGACATAATAGATTCCTGTGTTCACTAGACAAATAATGTTCAATTTCTTTGAATAAAGTTACTACGTCTACTTCATTCACATGACTAAATCGACTTACTATATAAGTCATACATATTTACACTCGTAATTCATAAGTTTAAAACAAGTTCATTCACATAATTTTAATAAAATCATTAAGCTTATTTAAAATTCTTTTCCTCTGAAAACTAAATAAGTAGGTAATTATTTTAATTGACAATAACAGCATTTACCTATAACAAAATAATTAATTCTCTTTGCAAATATATGTATCTATGTTGGTGTACAAATGTTACGTTAATAAAAGAATGTAATCATATGTTATGTACATTTAAATGTGTAACTGTATGTATATAGTAAGGCTGCATTTTGACTTTTAAGATTTTTTAAATCATAATCTTGACGTTTTCAAGGTATTTATTATCTTCGCATTGTATACTATGTTTTCACTTTATATATTCTGCACTAGGTTTTATGTAAATATAGTTTTATTTGTAATATATAGCAATATTTTAATTTTGCTCAGTTGGTTGCACAAGCAATGAGGAGTGTTCTTTGACCGAAGCCTGTATAAACAATGCATGCCAACACCCATGTGCCATACACGATCCATGCGCACAAAACGCTGTCTGTATAAACACCAACCATGGCTCGGATTGTAGTTGCGCCGAAGGATTCCAAGGGAACGGATACGTTGGATGCGTGCCAGGTGAGAAAATATTATTACTTGTTATGTAGGTACCTAGATACTTAAGGGCCCGTCGGCACTAGCCACCAAGTCGCGCTAACTGACCAATAAAAACAAGGCAACGGTTACTTTTTCCAGTTTTCCTTAAATTTCTCGAAAACAAATTCTCTACGGAAAAATTACACGATAAAGAGTTTAACCATAGCCCTCTATCACTGCCTCCCTCTACGGAGACAAGCCATGCTGTTACGTCACAGCCCCACTGCGAGGTTGCT
>WYDE02167963.1:0-10983 GCA_009867175.2 Adela reaumurella | reverse complement strand
TTCGATCACACAAAAATGAAACTTTTTGTATTCAGAGGGAGTTTTATTTCGTTTCTGACGTCAATGATACATATTCAGAGACCTTGTTGTGGAATTTGTTAATAATTAATAATATTATGAAAATATTTATATTATTATTCAACATTACAAATCTATAGACTCCATGTCCTGACTGACTGACTATAGATCTATGTCCTGACTGACTGACTGTCTCACTCACTCACTTAATGATTCATTCATCAAAGCCCAGACCAAACCAGCACCTAGGAACTTGAAATTTAGAGAGAGAACACCTTTCATGATGTAAGTGGATGCTAAGGAAGGATTTTCCGAAATTCCTCACCAAAGAGGGAAAAGCGGGAAAAAGTATATTTCACTATTCTGTTATTATCTCTTAAGGGGAGACATTTATCGACTTTGATTGTGCGGGAAATTATTAACATTATTAATATCTAAAAACTAATTTCAGGATTTCACCCTAAACGTCGCTTCTAAAAGGGGATTAGAGGAAACATGGGTTTCACTATGGAATTACAAATTCAATTATATCTCACTGACCTGTCGTAATATTAGACATTCACAAGCATATAATTACTGTTGAAATTTGCTGCCACGTGCCGACAGGGTCAACTTAATGATTTCTGGTTCTCGACCTTTTCTTGGGGTTACTAGAAGAATAGCGATCTATAACGATAGAAGTCGTACAGACAGCCGCACAGACGAACGTCAAGCCGTCCAGTAGGTATTATTGCTAGGTAATATGCTGGACGAGTCAACAAAATCTATGCACAGGGCATAGATTCTGAACGCGGCGTGACGATGGGCGATGCGTTTTTATGTATGCAGTTACTTGGTCTCGCCGGCAAAAGTCCATACATAAAAACGTTTCGTCCAACGTCGCGCCGCGTTCAGAATCTATACCCAGGTCAGATATGAATATATTGCCCTGCTGCATAGGTTGGTACGTGTACCTACATTATACGTAATACATACCTTCCTGTTCGTTATATGCAAATAGGTATATATATGTAATTTTCCTATCTCGTGCCTACTTATGAAGCAATAAGCAGAAGCTACATATTGTACAAACAAAGCCAAAGGCAAGATTGCTCGCCATCGGCAATCTAAGAGAGGCCTAATCGTTTACTTCGACTCAGAGAACGGCTTGGCTCTGTCTACATATACAAGGCAAATAGAGATTACGATTTCGTACTCCAGGAATTACGTTTCTGAGAAACGTGACGTCACGCAGGATATTGCAAGAATAGCCGGGACACATCCCGGCTATTCTTGAGAGTAAATCTCCGAACTATTCGACATATGTTATTAAAATACAATAAAAAATGATTATAATTTAAATATAAATTATCGGGAAGATTAGATTAATTGATTTCAACATCAATCGCTAAGAGCACGACAAAGGAAACCTATATGAAAGAGTCGATCACGTTTAATGACTTGGAAACAAAATTATAAATACTGTTCCCAGTGAGAGTCGAACCCGCACCTTGAGAGGCGTGCTCTTTCCCGCTCGGCTAATCTGAAAACAATAATTTGAAGGCAATTTAGGGGACACATTTCCAAAAAATAAACGTCATACACATTCTTATATAAAAACAGAAGCCTGAACACACACTTAAAAAAGGACGAACTTCCATATAAACTTTCATCCCGTAACTAACCCTCTTAGAGGATTAATTTCATAAAATCCCAACCCAGTTCACATTTATTTATAAACAAAAGGATACAAACTAATTTGCATATTTCTAACTTAAAAAATGGCTAAATTTCATACAAACTTTCATCCCCGATTTAGCACCCTTAGGGGTTCAATTTCGGAGAACCCTTTCTTAACTGACACCTACCTTATATGGAACTCACATACGAATTTCAAGTCTGTAGTTTGCGTTAATCGTTAGTTTCGTGATGAGTAATTGAGTCAGTCAGTCTGTATTTGGTATTTCACATTTATACATAATTTATATGAAAGAGAGTGAAAGCTGAAAATCAAGTGAATGGGGCCTTACACGCAATTATGAGCCGCCAAAGTATGTCCAATCGGGCACGTTTGGCTGTCCATGGTGGAGTGCTGGCCCCAAAACTGATGTACGGGAGTGAAAGTGAGGTATGGCAGACGAAGCACGAAAGCAGAGTAAATGCTGTGGAAATGCGCACGTTGAGGAGTATGTGTGGAGTCTCAATTAAAGAAAGATTATGAAATTGTGAAGTGCGAGAGCGTTGTGGTCTGAAAGAAGATATAGTGACAAGGATTGAGGAAGGAATGCTTGGGTGGTTCGGTCATGTTGGAAGAATGGATAATAGAAGACTAACGAAAGAAATTTTTGGAACCAATGTGAGTGGAAGAGTCGGAAACGGAAGCCCTAGACTCAAGTCAGATCGAGAAGGTTCTCAAAAACGGGCAAGTGCGCAGTACCTGTAACCGACGAGCATGTATGAAGAAAATTATGAGAGTGCAACAAGCGGCAGAGGTGTGTCAGGATCGTGGCACGTGGAGATCCGTTTTCTCTGCCTACCCCACTTTAAAAAAGGCGTGACGCAATGTATGTATGTACCTACGTTTATAATAAATTTTTAAACTATTTGTCCAAATTATTACGTTTAAAAGACAAAGTTTATCTACTTTAAATACGAGAATTTACAAAAGAATTTATTTCTGTAGGAATTACTTTAATATAATGAAATTTGCATTGTGAATACAGTATCAAATTTAAAATTATTTATATTCGTTATTTTGCCAATAAAGGCAGCCGCATAAAAGGTAGGTGTATGCTGCGTGGGACTTTTTATTACACCTTTTTTAAGATAAATAATCCCTCCATAAATTTTTTTCGAGAACCTCAACGGTATATGCGCCACATGCAGAGTTATGTAGCTCTAAGATAGCAGGAATAAAGGAATAATAAGATAGCAAAATGAAAATTTTTGTTTGCACCTAACATTCCAGCGTGACTCGTCACTTGTGATGTCATGACGTCACAAATGACTCCAAATTTTTGATTGCCTTTCAGAATGGAAGTGCCTAGAAGCCAAAGACGCCATCTTTTATTTATCTTGTTTGTGTTTGTCTGTTTATATCTGCTCCAGTACTCTTTGAAAATTCAATCCTATCGGGCTCAGCCGCTTCCCTCGGTAATAGGATAGCGAAGATTTGTTTCAGAATTACGACTCCAATAGCCGTTTAGTTCTGGGGATTCTGGTTGGAATTAGGTGTCATGCCAGCAGCGACTTGAAAACTAGATTTTAGATGTTACAAAATGTAGCAGACGAATGAATTGAATTTCATGTAAGACAAAAATAATGAAACGCAGGCGAGTTTTTAGGCTCAAAATAACAGAACAGTATGTATAAGATAGTCTTATAGGTGTCCGGTGCTTATACTCTTTATAAGCACCGATATATAACCGATAATTAATCTCTATTTCTACTTATTGTAAGAGAGAGGGGAGAGATTTGTCTGTTGTTATTGATTTTTTCGAAAAATTACTTTACAGGTAATTACATGCCATTAACGAAACTGAGTAGAAAAATTTATGTATGAAAAATGTTGACCGAGATTCGCATTTGCCTCAAAGCAGGCGGGCGGAGTCACGAGCACAGCAAGTACAACTTATAAAAGAAACTTTCTCTCCTAAGTGAAAATCACTCTCTTCCAATGCACATCCTGCCTATGTGTTTCATGCAGTGTAAGATCAAAGGCACCGAATGCTCTTAGGCGTCGTCGGCATAACAAACCACACTAATGGCGCCAACTGTATCGCTATCCATAAACAAATGTATGTGCGGGTATCTATTAAATAACAGGAAAAACAAACAGAAGGTAATATCTTCTCGTCATCACCCAAAGGTCGACTGTCAGAAAACGCTACTACAGCGTTAAGTCCGCCTTTTTGCTCTATGTTTTCAGCTGTATTTCTTGTTTTATGTTTCTGTGCAAATAAAGAATTTCTATTCTATTCTTAACATTAAAGTTTATAAAAACTGAAACCCGACTAACTAGTTGACTTTATAAATTAGCGGCATTTACAAGTCCCGCTTCGCATAGACGATTCGTGTTATTCTACTAAAGATGGCGCTTATAAAGATACATACTTACATACCATCACGCCGCTTTCCCGGAGAAGTAGGCAGATACAATAGAGCGCCATGTGACACGTTCATGACATACATCCTTTGCTTCTTCCACTGCCATACATCGCTTAATACAAGCTTGGTTGCGGGTGCTGAGAACTTCTGTAGAATTTTACCTATGTCATGCTATGTTCGCTTAGGGCGATCCCATTCGAACCTTCCTTCCAAATTCGCTAGATACATTTGTTTTGGTCTTTCTCTCACCGTCCATTCTCTCCATGTGTCCAAATAATCTAAGCATACCTTTCTCTATCATTGTCGCTATGTCTTCTTTCAATCCACATTTTTCGCTTACACATTTATTCTTCACTCTATTTTTCAAAGCATGAATGAATAGTAGCTTCTAAGAATTATTATAAATTTCATTTACCAAATGTTAGCTATATTGCGTCATTATTTTACAATTCACTGAATGCAGTGTTCTTCTTGTCTTAGACAAAAAGAAAATACTGGAATCATCGAAATTGGTCAAGCCGTCATCGAGTCACGCGGGTACAACATAATGCATACAGAAACACACACACACATATTATACCAAAAAAAAAATACCACTCATCTTTACGTAGTCGGGTAAAAAGTCATCCGATGAGGAGTCGCAGTGGAGACCATCCGATATCAACTTCGCCACCTGACATGTCTCAGTGCTGCCGGTGGCAAATTTGATATAGCTTTGTCAGTTCAAGCCAGACGTCCCAGATTGTAATCCTGGGCAAGGGTGTTTATTTAATTTATTGTTCCGGTTCGTTTAATAAAAATGGTGTGAGCAACTGTTATCACTAGCAAGAAAAGAATTGGGTTACGTGCGTACTTTTTTGTCCTTTGTTCGATATAAACGTTGGATTTATTAATTTTTATTAACTCTGTATATATTTAACTTTTTAACATAGATTAACCTAAATTTAGTTAGTTTATTTTAGGCATTGGAAACGCTTTATTTCTTAATAGTTCTTTGTACTTTTTTAGTAGTGCATTTTTGTGTTTTAATAGTTAGTAATTTATAAATCATTAGATTTATTTTATTTTCTTTAAAATGTTTGTTTGACTTTACACGTCAGTTATGTAGCATTTATAACTTGTGTGGAAACTTTATTGGTTTATGTACTAATTTCAAATTAGTTTAATATGTGTGTACTACAACCTGTTTGTTTAAATTTATTATAATGTTTATCAGATTAATCGGGGCAATAATTTAACGACAAAACGACCGATTTTTTTACATTGCATTTATTTATTGAATTTATAATTTACTATGATTTTTTTAATTTATTTAAATCAATAAATAATTTTAAATTTGAGAGTTGTTTTATGATACTTATCATCATGTTAAAGTAACGGTCGCTTGTTGCCAAAATTTCAATTACGAGTATTTTATTGCGATAATTAAAATAAATATGAAACCATGTTTCGATGTATCAATAGCATTAAAAGTATACCTAAGCATGTTATAATAATCGGTAACAAAAGAGTATAGTGTGCATTATATTTGAGGTACACGCCACTAGCATAGCCGCCTGTAGTCTATCTCTGTATTGGTATATATTGAGTGGTTCTTTTATTAAGTCTCGATAAAATAAATGTAATTAAATTATGATTAGATGCAGTAAGACACAAAATAACCTGTACGTAAATTATTCTAATTAAAAATGATCTACGATTAGTTATGCCATGTATTCTAAAATGACAATACTGAGTGTAGCTAGACTACCTAAAGTTGGAAAATAAATACAAAACAAGCCCAGAAGTGTACGGCATGGCAACATCGCATGTACGCCGAAATTGTATAGGAATGCGTCGTTGCATAGCCCCCTGTAGTCTATCTCTGTATTTGTTTCCAAGCCTGAAAGTGCACGTCTTGGCAACGTCGCACGTAGGCCAAAAATGTATTGGAATGCGACGTTGCCATGTTGACAGGCAAATGTGGAACGTCGCAATCCCATACAATTTCAGCCTACGTGCGACCTTACCATGCCGTGCACTTCCAGGCTTGTAACCAAAGACAGAGATAGACTTCAGGCGGCATGAACGTTGCCATATTAGACTGTCAACATGGCAACGTCAACGGTCTACCTGCGACGTGGCCATATAAAACATATAAAAAAAGTTCAAATTTAAAAAGGTTTCATTGGTGGACACTCCGGAAAATATGGGCCATATTTATTTACCTTGGCGATTTTGGATACAAATGCAATCGAGTGTAAATTGTCCAAGGAGGATTTCTGGGCTCTGATAAAATTGGATCACTGCATAACTGCAAGTTCATAAATTTACGTGCGACGTATAGTCGCTTCCCGAAAACATTTGTATTGCTTGTATATGTGTGTTTGCGCTCGTTACCTGACATTCCCCTCCACTCATCCCCATGCTCCAGAGTGCGCTGCGACGTATAGTAGCTTCCCGAATAAATCATTGACATTACTTTCCGGACAAACTGTGTATCTTTGACACAAAACATTTGTATTGCTTGTATATGTGTGTGCGCTCGTTACCTGACATTCCCCTCCACTCATCCCCATGCTCCAGAGTGCACTACGACGTATAGTAGCTTCCCGAATAAATATTGACATTACTTTCCGGACAAACTGTGTATCTTAGACACAAAACATTTGTATTGCTTGTATATGTGTGTGCGCTCGTTACCTGACATTCCCCTCCACTCATCCCTATGCTCCAGAGTGCGCTGGACGTATCGTCGCTTCCCGAAGAAATCATTGACATTACTTTCCGGACAAACTGTGTATATTAGACACAAAACATTTGTATTGCTTGTATGTGTGTGTGTGCGCTCGTTACCTGACATTCCCCTACACTCATCCCCATGCTCCAGAGTGCGCTGCGACGTATAGTCGCTTCCCGAATAAATCATTGACATTACTTTCCGGACAAACTGTGTATCTTAGACACAAAACATTTGTATTGCTTTCATATGTGTGTGCGCACTCGTTACCTGACATTCCCCTCCTCTCATCCCCATGCTCCAGAGTGCGTTGCGACGCATAGTCGCTTCCCGAATAAATCATTGACATTACTTTCCGGAAAAACTGTGTCTGGGCCACATTCGTACTGTTTGTGCTAGGTTTCCTCGCGGGGGTTTCCTTCATCGGCATTCTTAGTAATTATGCATACAAATACAAAATAATTTCAAAATCAGGACATACTGCTTGCAAACCACGCTGCGAACTCACAGCCTCTCGATTAAGAGGCGTGCATTCACAAACCGCTTAGCCACCGCCACCACAAGATCACGTTTGACAAACCGCCAACAATACAACCCAAAAATTAAACCAAATTCATCAGTATTACTATTCGATATCGCACATCCGACAAAATCTTCCGCCACACATTGCCGCCATATAAACCGCAGCACGTTCGCAGACCACCGGATCTGATGCCCCGAGAGATTTTATCGTATCACGTTTTACGGTTTTCTCCATGTTTATCGTCGAATTAAAAGACCTCTCAACTGATTTAGCACCCTCTCATGGACGCAATACCGGCCTACAGTTAACCTACTTTTCAATTTATCGCCTCGCAAACGAATCGAAATTGTTAAAAGGGTCTCTGTCTTCGGGAGTTTACGACAGCTCCGCGGATAAGGGCAGATTCCGCAGGTGAATTGAGTTTTCGGAAGAATTTACACGGATTAGTGCGTCTGGGAGTAGTTTTGTTGGGTGTCTCTGTTCAGTGATTCATTCATTTACTGAGCATTCGCGGAAATTAGCTGGGCATCCATTTGGAGTCCGCTGCTCAAAATGCACTCCTCCAAGAAGTCCGTATTGTATATATACTTCGAACACCCTTACCCGTTTTAAGGAACAACCTGGCTGATATCAACGCATATATAAATATTGGTCGGGGAAAAAGTTTTTTTTCAGGGTTTAATTACTTTTATTATAGTATATATTATGTGCCATGTTGTTCGTTGATATTTTTCCATCTTATCGTTAGTGTCATGATCCCGTTGCTGTAGAAGTTTCGGGACTTTGGAGGTGCATGACTAAATCCTTTCGTACCATATCAATGAGGTGATCCTATGCCGAGTTGTAGGACGAAACAAAGGCTGGAAACTAAAAACTTTCAAGAATAGGGCAAATACTATGCATAGTTGCCATTGTGAATTACAAGAGCATTGTGTTTTGTAAAAATATATAGTGACAAGGATTGAGAAAGGAATGCTTCGGTGGTTCAGTCATGTTGGAAGAATGAATAATAGAAGACTAAACGAATAAAATATTTTTAGCGAATGTGACTGTACGCACGCACCTAGAAGAGGACCGCCACCGCGCTATTATCACATGAACGAGTGAAGAGACAACGCCACGATTTCAACCAATCAGACTCAGTACGTTAACGCTTACGATTGGTTGAAACCTATTCACTCACTCGAGTAATATTACGCCGGTAGAGGCACAGATCGAGCGCGTGCTCCAAAAGGGGGCAAGTGCGCAGTACCCGTAACCGACGAGCATGATGAAGAACATTATGATATTGTAAGAAGCAGCGGAGGTGTTTCGGGATCGTGGCACGTTGAGATCCATTGTCTCTGCCTTCCGCACTGGGAAACAGGCGTGATTAATGTATGTATAGTTGCAATGTGTTTAAATTTCTTCAAGTACCTAATAACTATTTCAAGTGTTGTAAAAATAAAAATAAATTGCACTAAACACGCAGGTAAGTGGAGTAAAACTTAAGAATGAACATAAATTTCAAAACACTCCACCACATGCTAAGCGCGGTTTAAAATGAAAAGAAGCATTTCCTTATTGGCCCCGGGCCGACCGAACCGCGAAGGCAAAACGCCCCAAATGAAATAAACATCTCACTCTCTTATTGCGGCTCGTTTGGTTTCAGCGAAAACAATATCAAAGGTTGCGCTAAATCGCCCAGTGCCGGTGTCAGGAATTCGTCAGTGAGGGTGCTAATGATTGCGGTCCAAAATTTATATTGTTTATTCTTCATACTTATAGGCAGCAAGTACACTGCACTCAGATTTGTCAAAATTTTACATTACTTGTATAGTCCATACTAGTTTGGTCGACCGGCTAAACCCCGTGGCCCCTGTTCTGAGGAACTCGGGCCCTTTATTCCGCGCCAAGTTTGAACCCGCCAAACTCTTTGTTCTCTCGCGGAACACCCTTTTGTCGTCAATACTTTGGTTCTGAGAACTCGGACGCTACTGCAAGTCGTTCTTATGCTGTTATTAAAATGTGTGGAACGGGCTTCTGGCGAACGTCTTTCCCCATGCCTATAATCCCCACATATTCAGATCGCCTGTAAATAAGCTTCCCACAACAACCTTTGTCGACCTCCGAGCTGAAGCATGCGCTTCGGCCTCTCTGATCTTGAAAACAATGGGTTAGCTTTTTTATGATTGACATTAAATCTTGATAAGCGTAGGGTCTGACGGCCTGTTTCCGCGGTATAAGAAAATGTAAATATCTCCCAAATTAAGCGAGAAAAGCATGGATTATGATTTAAATTACCCCACATGTATTCCCCTATACTATTTTCAGTTCCTGGGTTTGCCTGATAAATAAAGCCTACGGAAAAATCGTTATTTTCATTTATCCGAAGAGTCAAACGTTTTTTTTACCACTCAACCCTATGTGCAACTGCTGTAACGCCATACACCTGTATTAAGTAGGTACTGGTTAAAACCGTAAACGTGTAAGAGAGAAATTTGGATTGAAAGAAGACGTAGCGACAAGGATAGAGTATGCTTAGATGGTTAGGATACATGGAGAGAATTGATAGTGATTGAATGACCAAACAAATATATGAAGCAAATGTGCAAGGAAGGGTCGAACGGGCAGCCTTGGGCGAAGATATCATGACCTAATAGGTAATCTCCCACGGAAAGGATATGCTCGCAGCACCCGACAAACACGTATGAAGAGATGTATGACAGTGAAGGAAGAAGAGGATGTATGTCAGGAACGTGCCACATGGCGCTCCGTATTCTATGCTTAGCCCTCCTGAGAAGAGGTGTGATGAAATGTGTGTATGTATGAAAACCGAGGGGTGCTTTTAAATTTTACTCTATAAATTGAAGTGAGTTATATGATGGTAATAACTAAACACGAAAACCCCCAAAACGCCCCCTTATCTCACTCCACTGAGACCGCCACCGGTTCCCCTCTATTTATTAGGGTGTGATTTAAATGGCTTTAAGCTCGTGGCTATTCAGAGCAAAGTACGGCGGGATAAGGCTCTATAGAGAAAGCTCCGAGGATCCGACGAGGCTTTTAGGCGGACTGTCCTCCTTGGGCGGGCCATTAGTTCCGCCTAACATCTTTAGGCGGCGACCTCGCGTTAGACGGTAGTGTCCAAACTTTTGTTGTTACAATGAAAATGTATTGTTTCAGCTAATTTAGCTGAACTTACGTATATATGTGGATATATTATGAATATACATATATGTATACCTACAAGATGTTTTATTTAAGATTTTAATGTTTTGAACTGATATACAGGGGCGATTGTGTATCTGATACTAAACTCCTTATCCCATAAAAAGTGTACTATGTTTTTTGGAAATTAATGTATTATTTAATTTCCAGCCATTTTATTCGCCCACGGGTGTTTTTTTTTAAACTGATACGGATGGCTACCTACATCACCTAATGCACCAGTTTTCTGGTATCAGTGATGACAGCCTAAACACCTTGGTGAATTATGTAGATAGGCGCCATATCAGCACTTCCCTCAATTCTAGCCGACTACACTTACTTGGACGGAAAACAGGAACTATATTTCATAACCGCTTCGACCGATCTTCATTCAGTGCGGTGGTACCAACCCGGGCGGGTTTAACCCTACCACCATGTAAGGAGAGGG
>WYDE02167852.1:0-10984 GCA_009867175.2 Adela reaumurella | reverse complement strand
TCCAGTGACGCTTTTGAAGCTCTCTCCATGTATGAGCTTAATGTCGATCTTGGCAAGCCTAGATTCTTGAAAAGACTGAGTGACTTCGCTGGTAGTCTCCTTGCTCCGACTTCCACAGCGAACCACAACTGGTGGTGGTTCGAATTCCACGTAAAATATAGGTCTACTCTCTCTTCTCACTAGATAGTGACGTTTAACCCGCCCGGGTTGGTACCACCGAACTTCATGGAGGTCGGTCGAAGCGGTTATGAATAATAGTTTGTTTTTCCTGTCGAGTTCAGTGTAGCCGGCTCGATTATGGGGAAGCATTGACATGGCACATACATAATTCGGCAAGGTGTATTGGGCAGACATAACTTGTGCATTGGAGGTGCAATCCGCTATCTGGTGTTCCCAGCTATCCGTCAGTTTCCTTGAAAAAACTTAGTTTGATTTCTTACCAGGGCCCATGTCCGAAGGCGATTCCCAACAACTTATAGAGCGATCCCCCACTGTGTTGGATAAGCAGCCAGGGCAGCTGCAGCAGCCAGTGAGAGGTTTCCTCCGACACCTTCTCACTCTCCTGTACGGCCACCTGAGTTCAAACAACGGTTTTGAGCACAGCCATCTTCATTGCGGTTGTCTGTCCCTTTCGTCCTACACCAAGCCGCGAAGCAAAATAGAAGACCGTTGAGGAGGCCACGACCCACAAAAGGTTGTAGCGCAAGGAGGTAAAGTATTTTGTATACATATGAAAGTGGAGCAAGTGAACAAATTTGTATTTCTGGGGAAAATAACGGGATGCAAAATGTGAAGGAGATGTGGGAAAGAAAGTGAAAGCCAGAAATCAAGTGAATGGGGCCTTGCACGCAATTATGAGCAGCCAAAGTATGTCCAATATACGTTTACGTAGGTAAAGTTACGTACATACGTTAAATATACGTTTGGCTGTCCATGGTGGGGTGCTTGCCCCTACACTGATGAACGGGAGTGAAAGTTGGGTATGGCAGACGAAGCACGAAAGCAGAATAAATGCTTGGAAATGCGCGCGTTGAGGAGTATGTGTGGAGTCACAATGAAAGACAGATTGAGAAATTGTGATAAGAGAGCTTTATGGTTTGAAAGAAGATATAGTGACAAGGATTGAGAAAGGAATGCTTCGGAGGTTCGGTCATGTTTGAAGAATGGATAATAGAAGACTAACGAACGAAATTTCTTCAGCGAATGTGAGTGGAAGAGTCGGAAAGGGTCACCCTAGACGCACGTACATAGCACAGATCGAGCATATGCTCCAAAAGGGGCAAGGGGCAAGCCCGTAACCAATGAGCATGCATGAAGAACATTATGAGACTGCAAGAAGCGGCAGAGGTGCGTCAGGATTGTGGCACGTGGAGATCCATTGTCTCTGCCTACCGCACTGGGAAAAAGGCGTGACGCTATGTATGTATGCATGAAAAAAATACTGCAGCATAAATCACATTTTTTACTTTTACTTTTATGTTGCATATAATTTAGTTTAGTGCCAGTAAATATGTAAAAAAGATCTTTTTTTTTTTCTCAAAATGCTAAGGTTCTGAGTAAAATTTCAAATACCTTGACAATGAATCGCTCCATACCTGGAGCAGCCTGGCGGCGGGAGCCATGATTGCGATGGCGGTCGCCATGGCGACACCGGCCCACAGGTACCCGCCGTCCGCGGCCATGGCCCGCTCCGCTCGCGCGACCACGCACCAGCTGATGTCCACGGCGGAGAGCTCAGCCTTCATCATCTCACCCTTCTCCCACATCATGCATTTCACTGTTTGCAAACACAGATAAAATGTTAAAGTAGTGTTCGGGCATCCTGAGCCTTGCCGCCGGATATCATTCCAGTGAAACGCAATAGACTAATCCGTAAACTAGTGAAGGGGCAAAATATTATAAACGAATATCTTGCTGAATGAAAGACGGTTGAAACGACTTTGAAAATAGTACGTGTTTTCTATCTAACGGGTCTTCCAATGAGGAATTTTGAACTTTGACAGTTAATAACGGACATCTTGTTGAAGATACATCTGTCAAATTGTCTATCATTTATTCAGTCTTTTTTGCCAAATCACCATGGACGGATATAGAGTCCAACAACACGTGCAAATGATAAAATTGTTTTATCAAAATGGGTGATCTGTTCGGGCAACGTTCCGGGCGATTTGCTTATTTTCCGGCGAGCGCTATAGTATTACAGACTTCTTTTGTTCTGAATTGGATGATATGGACACCAAGGACGAGTGTTGTCAACAGGACGGCGTTATGTGCCACATAGCTCATGCCACATTGGACATTCTGAACGAGCTATTTGACGGCATAGTTATCTCACGTGGAGGTGATGGAGCGATTTGACCCCGTTAGACTTCTTAAGTCGCTGGTCAATGCCAATAAGCCACAAGCCATAGCGGCCCTCAAAGTAAACATAACCCATGCCATCGGTGAAATTCAGCCTATTCATGCGCCAGAGTGATGAAAAATTTGACATTTTGGATCTGCGCCACCCACAGACATTTGAGAGATGTTATATTCCAAACATAATCTCATCGATAGGACTTTCAAACGAATAAAAAATTTCGATGATATCTCACACATACTTTGTTTTATTTAAATTTAAAGATAGGAAGCGCTTAATGAAAGACCCTATAGCTCAGTATAGCCGAGCTGTAAAAGAGAAGTTCTTATGGCACTATACCTCGTCAGGATTGAGGTGACTTAGGCTCATATTCACAGTTCATGGTTGTGTTACATAAGAGTGTGAGCCAGCCACGACAGGATGATAACCCAAGAAAACAGAAATTTAGTGCCGAAAACGTCAGAAGGTAATAATTCAGGTATAGAGATACTGCTTAAGTCCTTACTGTTAAGAGGAAAGTTCCTATGGTTTTGCACCTAAGAAAACATATGGCATACGGTTTATTGTGAAGATGCTCCTTTTAAAGGACCCTAACATGAATTTTGGAGATAAAACTGAATTGAATCCAAGAGCCAAGCTGGTACTTAGCTGAACCATCCTAAAGACGCAAGCAGTACCTACTTATTGTGGTCTGAAGATTGAAGAGTAACAGAGACAATATACACCTTGTGGCATGCTCGCTGTATAATCATAAAAATTTCAAGTTTACTCTCTAAAAGAGAAAAAAAATCGGCGATCACTCTGAATGAAGAAAACCAATCACGTAATTGCTGCCAGTTATGTAGAGAACACACGAAGCAAGAACGTTTTCAAAATCAACCTAATTAAAAGTACTGCTAAAATCCAGTATAATAATTAGAAAAAAAATCATATTTTCTTACCAGTATCACTGGCAGGGTTGAGTATGGAGAATGGATCCCAAGTGCTGTCATTACAATGGTACCCTACATCGGACCCAGACCCTTCCGACTGTGAACTGTAACTACACTCTTCGCCTGCAATAACATAACTCGTATTATAGAATGAAATTCCCTAAACATTGCTCAACTATTGATAAAAACACGATACATAGTGAATATCAAAACATCTGATAACAATGTGACTTGTGCATAGGTATTTAAAGTTGCACATGCATATAAGTGATGTGCTGAAATTTATGATGGGGAGAAACATTCATATACGATATGTAAAAAAACTTACTATTAGTGGTTTGTCCAACCCAATCGGACATGGTTTGATGCGATGGTAGACCGATAGATGGTGCTGATGCAGTTTCACACTCTCCCTCCGAGGATGATGATTGGAAGTTATTTGCTTTCTAAAAATGTTCCATTTTATAGATACTGCCTTCATAAAATATATATCTACGATTTCTTTGAGTTTTGCGAAAGAAGGTTAACAGGAAGCTTACATACTAATACATAAAGCAGAAAATCTGTAACTATGTAACAGACTATTTATGCGCCGTTCGGATTTATGTTCGCTTATAACTCAAGAATGACTCAAACCATTCATATGGGGTTTTCACTGACATATTCTCTAAGAAGTGAGGATGGTTACAGGATATTTACCATCGCGATAGTCCTTCGGGAGTCAGAGCATTTAGCAAATAATTTGGCGGTCGGCGCAGCAGGCGGGATTACTCGCCAGCAAATTAAATGATAAGTTTTTCTTTTTAAAATCGCGGACGCGCACCGTGCTTCAAATAATAGATAAAGCAAATAGACTGGGAGGCAGTGAAAAAAAACCATGTGATTTTGTTATGAAATTGTTGTGCTTTACCATTGTCTAAATCAACGTCTGACTAGCATCAGCTGTTGTGTTTACGTAGAGGTGGCAAGTAAATAATCAAAAATCAAGGGGTAATCACGTGATAATGACACAGAAAGTTTAGGTGCCAGTTCATAGTTTTTATATCAGTAAAGTTTTGGTAATTTTGTCAGATCAATATATAAATATATTCAATTTAATTCTATTTAGAATTTACAAAGTACACAAATAAAAAATTACATTTTAAATTCAACTTAAATATAGTTGCTAAAACTATGCCAGATCTATGTGAAGTGGAATAAGGAGTGACCTCATTTACGTGATAATGATAAGGCTGTATCTTTTATATGTTGCTATACATTCATCAAAAATACTGTATTAAAAATGACAGACCGTTTAAACGTTGCTTTCATGCCGCCATGTGAATACAAATTTAATCTTCTATTCATCACGCGAGCGTCTCATGTCGTGGATCGTCGTACAACGAGCGCTCCGCGCTTCATGACACGAGATGCTTATAAAACATCAACGAAGTCTTACCGACGAAGAACTGACTGCAGAAAAATAAAAGCACTCGGATGTTTTGAAAATTTTACGTAATAAGAATAAATTCTTCTAAATTCTTCGTCTATTGGTGGGATTGATATAAATATCAATCCCACCAATAGACCGATCCAATTCATACCGATCCCAGCAATCTGGTCAGATGGGGCAAGCAAACGGATAAAAGATGTCTGAACTGTGAAGAGGGGGTAGGAACAGCAAGACAAATTCTCACTGGATGCAAGACAAGGCTGGACAGGGGACACTATTCGGAACGTCATGACAAGATTTTAGAGATAATCAGACAGTCTGTTTCAGAAGCTATAGCACGCGTCAAGAGAGGGCTTACTGTCACTGACGACAAGGTCACCTTTGTAAAGCCTGTCGAAAAGGTGAAGAGAGTTCAGCAAAGGCCCTACTCTATACTGGGAGCTGCAACAGACTGGATGATTTACATGAATGAACGTGAGAAACATTACCAGATCCCTCTGGATATATGCGCATCATCTCTGAGACCGGATATCCTCTTTTATTCAAAATCTACACGACATGTGATATTAGTGGAGCTGACAGTCCCATGGGAAACAAATATACCAAAGGACCACGAGTTTAAGACAAACAAATACTGTCCTCTTCTTGACCAAATAATTCGGAGGGGTTACAGAGCAGAACTTTACGCCGTAGAGGTTGGTCCCAAGGTCTACCGGCTAAATCGATCGAAAATCTTTTCAAGAAACTGGGGCTGACAAGACCATGATTAACGGAAGTTGCAAACGTGCGGCCAAGTTAAGTTTGTCTATGTGCAATCTGGTTATTGCGAATCACAAGCGTCTATTCTATGTGCAGCTCAAAAACTATTATTTATTATGGACCGACCTCTGCGCGGACCGACAGTCGACTGCACATAGAACAGAAAGCTTTAGAGAATATTAGGCGTTGCCAGGAAGTCAAAACTTTTTAGCTCCGAAAAAATGAATTTCTACTCTTTCGTGTTTTACTGTATCTCGGGAGGCACCCGAGAGATTTATATTGGTAACTGTACTAGATTGCGCCAACATGTATTTTTATGGCAACTGCTGATGCGGCAAGGTTGTGTCACGCCGCGTAGTGCGAGGCTCCTGAAGAATGCTGCACCCGACGACTCCTCACATAGTCCTAGGCAGAACGCTTGTGTCTTAAACCTCACTTATTTTTATTTTTAAAAATCTTATAATTTTTTTTATGCCAAAATAGGAATCCTTCCCTGCCTTAGTCCAGCAGTGTTGTAAAGTGATTTGTGGTACAGGTGATATGAAAAGACACAATTTTGTAAGTTTCCTATTTTACTTAATCATACCTTATTTATTACAGTATTTAATGCCTCAGAAAGACATTCAAAAAGATTCTTCAAGGTCACAAAACAAAAAATTTTACTTAGAAACAAAAAATTAGGTTTAAAAATGTACAAAATGAAGTGATAAAAGGAAATTTGAAACCCTTATAATTAAGTCGACTAAAATTATGATAATTTTTGGATGTTTACCATTAACATACAATTCTAAGTACATAAAAATAATTTCGAATTTTGCGAAGAATACAAAACAAATTCTGATGATTTGTGATCTTCTATTACTTTACAATAATCTACTTATGAATAAAATAAAAAAATAATGTCTATTGGTGGGAACACCTTTAACACGGTACCCTTTTCGAAGGTGTTGAACTCGGCACTAAAATGGGTTCACTGAACATATTCAGACCCATTGGCGTAGAAAAGGGCGTTCATCGAGGTCGGGGCCACCAGGCAGCTCCGCCAGACTCCTTTGCGCACTACGTTTCGGCTCGCTGCAAGCCCTCGTCAGATAGTCTGCGATAACTAGTACGTGGAGAATTGTTATTGCTGGTCCCGCCCTCAACAGCCCTCCCTCTACCTCGTCTTCTGCCAACAGGCCCACATATGTTCGGTGAAGCCATATTATCCTGGGTTCGACTGCTTCCTACAGCGAGAGATATCTTAACGAATACAGTAAATAATCCTCCATTGGCATACACTCTGATAAAAAATAACGATGGAGGTTCATTTGAAAGAATCTAAAAAAATCTTTATTTATTTTGTTTATTTAATACCTAATTCTAACTAAAACCTAATAATGGTGGGTCATAAGGTCACTCATATTTTAAGTCAAATTTACTTGATAAACTTCACGATTATAATAATGAAGCACCAAATGACTGTAACGACAAGACTAAAAATGCGTTGAAACATTTTGTACAGACGGCCACATTCATTTGGACACGCAACACATTTTCTTTGAGTAAATTTCACTTTTAATTGCTTTTACTTGTACATCGTATGTACGTACACACACAAATAGTCTAGTATTCTGATATCATGAATTTGTAAACTTGGAGCTTTCCACAAGGCAGGCGTCGTTCCTGGAGTTTGGAACTGATCGTTATGAACATTTACAAGGACACATCCAGTATGCCTGCACAAGATGTGGTTTCATTTACCAGCTAAATTTGTGTTAAATTTTTTCTATACAAATACGTCTATATGATTGCGGTATATCATTCTATGAAAGCGAGCCAAACTGATTAGGCATTGGCAGTTATGCACAATTTTTTTAAATTAAAACTTACTCGAATGGCTGCATCATGCCGATGCTGGGTGCATCAGTTTGGCACCAGTGATGCAAGTCAGCGCTCAAGTCGGTCACTGAACTGGACGAAAAACACCAACAATTTTTCATAGCCACTTCGACAGATCTTCATTCAGTATGGTGGTACCAACCGGGCGGCTTAAACACTACAACCAAATAAGGATAGAGAAGGGACCTACAGCTTTACGTGGAATTAGAACCACTATAACCCAATTATTTTAACTGTGTACTTTAAGCTGTCAAAAAAGTTAGGTTAAATCTACACACAACATGGTCACGAAAATATCGATCGAGACTTAAAGAACAGTGCCGACGGCAACAGAGCGCAGATCGTACCAATGAGTATGATGTAAGACACGATGTACTTGTAGGCAGGTACACCAGGGGAGAGTAAGGAAGAGAGGTGAGGAAGTAAGCGGGCGGGTGAATTCAACTGTTCCCAACCTAACAATTTTGACAGCTCGAAGTGCACCGTTAATATAATTGGGTTATACCATCCATTAACTGACATCCTTTGGCAGTGCTTAACTATGCGAGCTTAACTATGCGAATTTGGAGTATTTTACACCACCGAGCTAATTATGCTGAAAATTACATCATTTGTTTAGAAATCCAGTCCAAAGTGTATCCATTTGAAGGAAGCCGTCGGTATAATGTTTTGCTTTAAAATGCTGGAAATATTTTATGCGCTGCTGAACATTTTGTTTTTGGCTGCACTTGCACATACAAGTATATTTGAAATGCAAGAGGGGACAAAAAAAATTAACGATCGGATTCACATTGTAATAATTAAAATCTATGTAGTATTACATAAATTTACCAGAGTTTAAATCAAAACTTTGAAAAATATTATGAATTCAAAATTACAATCAATGTAAATTAATGGAATGGAGCAATGGAAAAAAAACCTTTTTCATAGAGTAGACTCATTTTGTACGGAAACAACATTCTGGAATGCAAAATATTTTTTTTCCAACCCTAATCCTACAACCGTCCACCCTCACACGGACCTTAAAGTAACAGAGATAATTTTTATTTCATAATTTTTTTTACAATTTTTACAAGTCTTTAATTTTTTTCTTTTTGTTTTTAAATCTTTATCTTCTCCATGGCATATTTCACTAAAATTAGAAGATTTTCTTTATTTGACAATCAATAAGTAATCCTAAACATATAAATTCAGATTAAATAAAAAAGAAAAATACGCTAAAGTTCAGTTTAAAAAAAAAGTTTAGGCACATTTACAATAACAAATCAACATTACATTTTTGTTATCATTTTATACCGACTTACGGAACACCACAAATTAAAGATTTCAGAATGTAATGGGCATTACACTACAATAATAAATGATTAAACACTAGAAAAGTGAAGTACCCAAGATAAAAGAGTAGGTACAATCACCTATTAGCATTCTGGACTGCTAAGGTCAGGATGACTTGCTCGTCCCATTGAGTAAGAACTGTTAAGTTTCATAATTTTGCGTTGAATGCATGGGATAAAATGTTTCATAACAAAAATACACAATTTTCGCTTTATTGTTTGGTGAAATTAAAAAATTACGTTCAGCAAACAAAAAATAAAACTCAACACGGACTGCACAAATAAAACAAAAATTTAAAAGGGGAAGTTCCAGTAGATAACTGTCTTGATGCATTACGTACAAGTGCTATGTATAAAAATTAAAAATGTAAAAACAATTGTTAGTAAATCAACATAAATATATACTAACAAATTTTTGGTATCCAAAAACAAAATAGTTAGTGCACAGCGCTATCGTCTGAAAGCTTTACACCGGAAGTAGAACCAAATTCGAGGTCTCTTGAAGTCATATTAACACCGACCGTGAAGTGAAAGGTACTTAGGACTCTGTGTCTTTCCAGTGTAAAGCTTTGGAAATATGCATTTGTACACTTATCAAACATTTGTTTTTAATTAATATTTACTCATTCCTTAAATTGAACAGAATTACCACAGGTGAGATTCTTAAAATTATATAATTATTTATGAAAAAAATATTCGGTCAGTTGACACTCTGTCTATGTACGAGTGGACGGTATGTACGTTTAAAGGAAGAAGAGCTTATCGGCGAGCGTCATTGCGTGGTGCTCCTTCATGCTCTGTCCCACGAGAAAGGCGAGCTTGTGCGCGTACTGGCACGGCGCCGGCACGCGCACCGTGCCCGGCCAGTTGTAGTAGAGGTGGCACAGCTTGTACGTGAGCCGCTGCACCTGGTCCGGCGTCATGTTGCTAGAGTCGTGCAGCACGATGTAGTGCGACGGCGTCACCGTACCCTGGCCCACCTTCTGCGACACTATCAGGAAGTCGTACCTGCACCCGCAAACATTACATTATTACTTATTTGCCTTCGCTTATTGGAGATTACCTCCAGTCTACCTTGCACGAGCACCTCGCAAGGTTTCAGAGCCATGCGGGCGCGCTTGCCGTCTCACAAGTGCCCCGCATGCAGTTCACCCGCAGTGCATGCAGAGCAATTTTGTTTCAGAGTTGTGCGGAATAGAAAAGCAAATCAAGTACCAAAACGCACACGCAACCCGCACGACTGTGAAACGAAGACTATGTAGAAAGGCGCTTGCGCACACACTGCAGGTGGCCTGCCCGGGTGTCCGCATGACTATGTAACCATACATTAAACTGCATATGCCTCGGTCCGCGCGGTCCGCACGCATGCTTTGAAATGACATCGAATGTGTTCTTTCACAGCCATTTTATTCGCCCCACTACTAGGTACAGGCTTCTCTATCAGAGGATTCAGTCATACACTTCCACTAATGTGTTCCCTGTTCAATAAATAATAAAGTCGCACGCAAAGACAGAGTGCGAACACAAAGCAAAAGTTAAGAAGAAACATAATCCCACTTATATTTGAGTGGGATGGAGCGGCAGAGGACAGTGTACTGACCAGTCGCGACGGGTGATGTCGTAGTCGAGGATGGTGCCTGGCGGAGGGTTCTCAGGCTTGTCGTTGCTCCACAGGAAGAGGCGCGTGTTGATGCGCTTCTGCACGACGATAAAGGTGAGCGAGGGGGAATAGCTCTTGTCCACCATGCTCATGCACGCGCGCAGCTGCGGGATCTCAAATTCCAGCAGCTCCCGGAACTGGCCATCGCCCACGCCGTCCCTGCCGCAAGTCAATGTTGGATACAGTAAGAGATGGTAGGCCGGAGTAAAGAGGCACGCGGACGTCGATCGCGGATCGTCAGCGTACAGACTAGGGAATGCAATCTCGCGAGATTTTGGACCCAGGCGAGATCTCGCGAGACCGGAAAACCAGTCTCGTAAACTGCGTCTCGTAAACTGCGAGATCTCGCGAGTAATTTGGGTAATTTTCACCGAAAATTCATGCAAATGTTACTAATTAAAGGAAAAGGACTTGAATCATTGCACTACAGGCGAACAATTGGTTCCCTTATTCTGTTTTATAGGTACTACCATCGTCGATGCTCCGATGAACTGGCTTCCCTAATCCCTCCTGCCCTGATTCATATCTGCCACCCGAGCCAGACTCGCTCGAACATCCATATGTTGTTGACACCAATCTTCTGAGAACGCATCGTTTTTCGAAATTGTTCCTATGTCGTACGGCGAA
>WYDE02167741.1:0-10988 GCA_009867175.2 Adela reaumurella | reverse complement strand
GGCCAGCCGAGGCAGCCATTTGAATGAAATTATTTTCCATTATTAACCGGAAGGATTGTACTTTCAAATAAAAAAATTAATTTGAGAAAATATTCAGTAGTTTTTTTTTATAGCATTTAAAAAAAAAAAAAAGTTATTTGGCGGACCCGTTATATATATGTTTTATATATGGTTATATATACAACAACTATAAATTTAAAAATGGTGCGTGTCTCCGATTTTTGTTTCGAGGGAAAGGCTAATAGCCCCGCGATTTGAAGATCCGTGGATTGTGAATAAGGAAAAATATTCCTAGTTAATAGTTAGTTTTTTATTTTTTTTATTTTACTGAGTTTTTTTATTCACATTTTAGAGATTAGTCTCTACTAATAATTATAAAAGAGTTGCCAAGGGTTTGTCCGTGTTTGTTGATAATTCGGTAAAATATTTTACAGGTAGGTACATTACATTAACGAACCTGCTTATACTTTTCTTAGACTTACACTTATCTTTCTTCTCTTGCAGTCATTTTATTCGTCCCACTGCTGGGTACAGGCCTCTCTCATTTACATAATATGACAGGATTTTAGTCATACACTTCCACGCTGTCGCACACTTGCACGCTGACGGTTTGCTCACGATGTTTACCTTCACCAGAGTGTCAGCGGCCATTTAGCACAAAATCTAAAGTTATAAATATTGGCTCCTAGTGGGCATCGAACCCGCACCTCCCGCTTGAGAGACGTGATCTTGCCCGCTCGGCCCTGACAATCTGCCAATCATACACTTATACTTACACTTAATTAGACTACTACTCACTAGTAAGACTTATAGAAATGTTATTATTATTTATATCATTTAAATTATTGGATTTTTATCTTATATTTATACAAAATTGTCATACCATGTACATAAATTAAAGACAAAAAATTAAATGAAAAAAATTCATGAATAAAATTTTAATATAAACGTTTGAATATTGGTGTCTGTCCATCTGCCGCCATCTTTGTTTACTTATAACTAAATAAGAAACTGGTTATTTTATCTTTATGCCGTTTTCATAATATGATTCAGTATCGTCCCGAATGTGCACTTGTCAAATTTAAGCACGATAGCACAACAAAAACCGGTCAAGACCTTCATGCTCCATCTGAAACGCGCGTGGCTCAGTCGCGAGCACAGATACAAGCATACAATCACTAACGCAATTCAGAACGGAACATTCGCGCGAGCACAATAGTGCGGCCGGCTTAATCATTTATTCCAGCAGGAGGGCTGGACACGGCCGATGCCGTCGGATATGACCACTGATTTTCAAACAAGACTAGAAGCGCCTTAACATACACTCTTGCCGCCGCTTTAGACCCAGAATGTAAATAAGAATAATTTCATCCACAGCATTCATAAATATCACAAAAAAAATATTTCATTGAGAGTGCGACATATGGCTGAGCCACCCAGAAGATGACTGACATCGCCCATGGATATTCGGTTTTAGAGGTGGTCTCGAATGTCATGCGGGCCTGACAGGTGCCTATTTACGCCCCTCTTGATGGACTCGAGACTGTATGCATTATGTGCCGTATTAATAGCATAATGTGTAAGGAATACATCCTAATATATAAAGCGGAAAATATGTAACAGACTATGTACTCGTATGTAAGCGCCTCTCCGTCGGGAATAATGTATGCTTATAACTCGTTTACTGACTACTCCGGCCCCCAAAAGACTACCGCACGAAAGGTTGTTAAATATCCTACAACCATCCTCACTAATTGAGAATACGTCAGTGAAAACCTTATGTGAATTGAATGAGTCGTTCTCGAGTTATAAGCGAACATAAAATTTCATCCCGACAACGACGGCGCATAGTCACTCACATACAAAGATACAGGTTATTATGATATTCAGAGATAATATATAGAATATAGACTACAAGCGGCGACTGCCGGGGGGGAGTGCGTCGAACGATAATCATACAATTTGTGCCTAGAAAGGCGGCGCCACGCGCGCGGTAGGGACTGCCGTGGTTGCTAAAGCACTTCTAGTCTACTTTACAATTCAGTGGATAGGACCGACCGATACATCTCACTCGGTCGCCCGGAGCGCTTGACCTATGACAGGCTACACGGATTGTCTGTAAGTAAAGCACGGACCACACGACTCTTCATTCTCTTTTATTCTTTGAGACAGTCCTGCGCTGTATGCGTCCACGCATGAACATGTACGATGGACATGTCTCTATAGAATTTCCTTTCAATCCTTCCGGCACGGTCAGCGGTACGGAACGACGCAGTTGACGACGTCAGTCGACATGGCCGGTGGTCTACGTGCGATCAGTGCACCCAATATGATTATATACCATTTACGACACGTGCTCGTTTTTGTATAGAATTGTTCTAAGTACAGCATGGTGTTATTTTTCATAGTATCGGTAAAAGAAGCGGTGCCACTTTGTAAGGTCGTATTTTATTATTTATTTATTTATAACATATAAAAAATTCCAGTGTTTAACAATTTGAACTTGATGGGACATAGCGAAATGAAAGTAGAATAAATGCAGTTGTGGTGAATGAGAATAATATGTAGTGTATTCTGAAAGAGAGTGAAGAATAAATTTGAAAGAGAAGAATGTGGATTGAAAGAAGACATAGCGAAAAGGATAGATGGTTTGAACACGTGGAGAGGAATGGATGGTGAGAAATTTACCAAACAAATATACGAAGCGAAGGTGGAAGGAAGCGTCGAACCGTGCCGCCCTAGGCGTATACTATGACCAAAAGGTAACCTTTTGCGAAAGGGGTAAGTTCGCAGCACGCGTAACCGGCGTGCACGCATAAAACGATGTACGACGGTGGAGGAAGCAAAGGATTTATATCAGGAATGTATCAAAGTGTGCTCAGTTTCTTCGCCTACCCCTCCGGGGAAGTCGCGTGATGGTATGTATGTATGAAATGGATGGTCTGAAGAGAAGTTATAACCCGCAACAGCGAAAATAAATCAGCTTAAAAAGTCACCATACCACGCCAGGATTCTTTATGAAAACAACAAATTCTAATAGTGTTCATAATTCCAAGATGGCGGCCGGCGGCGCTGTATGAAAACGTACTCAAGCCATAGACTAATATTAATAATGTAAAGTGTAAAGCTATGGAACGATGCGATGCTATGTCCAGATAGGTCAGAGCTGTCCGTGTTGGCCTTTATGTTGAACGGTAATGCATAAATTTTCTGTAGAAATCAGATTTAACAATCATCGAAACAATGTTTAAACGTTTTATGTCACAACTATACATACATACATAAATAGCACTCACGCTAAATCCCAACAAATTGGGGTAAACAGAGCAATCGGTGTTGTGCTACAAGAACTCCGGTTAATTACAGCAGAACACCGACCACCACATTTCGCAAAGTATTCGGACAAGATATCAAGCAGCATGTAAGGTAAGAAGACCTACCTACTGCATGACTTGGTAAAAGTCATAACTATACTCCATTTAAAATTAACAAACTGACAATTACGTCGATGTAAATTACATAAAAAGAAATAAATACGTATACACTAATATGCGTCAAACTTTACCATCTTTCACATGAATATTTTTGAAGTTATGTTATTTAATTTTATTTCTTAAACACTAGTCAATTATTTAAAATTATTTTAATAGATTGTAGGATTTTTTCATTCTTATTTTTATTGTTGAAAACCTTCTTTCTTCTTCTTTCTTTTGCAGCCATTTTATTCGCCCCACTGCTGGGTGCAGGTCTTTCTCATTTACATGAGATGAGAGGAGTTAGTCATACACAACCTATTGAACAACCTATTGAAGCTAAATTAATTTAGAGTTCCACTATTGTTGTCATGTCTCATATTTTAAATTAATTTTTTACTTTGAAGTATGTATTTAAGACCCGAGAAGCATTTCGTACAGATTTATAAAAGCTGCGCCAGACACGTCCTCACCTCTCACTACCTCCTCTGAACGAAAGGCTTGTCGCGTCGTGAATCCTTTGCCAATGCCAGATTATTTTTTTTTATTGTAACAGATCCATTTATCAAACAGATCCATGCTAGATTAGCCATTAAGGTGACCCCTAAACCGAAATTATTATTATTAGTTTTTATTAAATTATGCGCAAAGCAATAAAGTTCACAATCGCTTGCTCAATGTTGCGGTAAAAGAGTTTTTTTTTTATAAAAAAAAAGTAATGGGTTTTTGTACATTCATTAATGGATAATGGTGTCATGGAGCCAGGAGAACATAATCGCGTTGAAAGTTTTCAAAAAAGATTATATCGTAGTTCGTCCATGGAAAGGTTATTCTGTGATTTCATGAAAATGAAGCCATTCACTCTCTACCTAGATAATATACTTTTAACAGCTTCAAATTTCTACATGGTTTTCTCATACATGGCAAAAACTTGTTTAACTTATGCTCTTTAGGAACTGGCGAGTCGGGTCGTGACAACTAGCCTTAAGACACTATGGACATATGTAGATTACTATTACTATACAGATTACTAATAGGTTGCTATGGAACAGTGCATTCCGAAAGTAAAGCCACATATATCAGATATACCTACTTTATCACAACTCAAACAGTTTGAATTCGCTTCAGCTTACTTGATATTTCGAGCGTTTGTTACTTCTCTGGCTTCTTTGGCAACCACTTTCTTAACATATATATTTTTAATGCCCTGTTGGATTTCTAAGCATTCGTTTTAAATTTTAAGACAATAATTACGGAATAAAATACATGCAGCGAATTTTAATCTTCTCCATTTCAAAACTGGCTCTTTCTATACTTTCTTCGTTCATAGATGTTTAAAAATAAAAGTTCGTTTCATAGGGCGGTCATATCATGACCCTTACAGTTAGAGGTATCATCCATGGTTCTACCTTATAGGTAGTTTCTACGTCACTACATTAAAAGTCCCTCTCAAGATCCAACCGATGAGCGGTCGTCGCCAGTATAATTCGAGTTATGTAACTAGTCAAAAATACATTCTAACTGTACTTGCACAGAAGAAGTAAAACCGTTATCCAACTGTATGCTTTGGAAAAAGTATTTTCAATATAATATATAAGATACAATCAGCGTTGCATCCTGGAGGTTTTGAGGACTCATCCGAAGCAGCTTTGTTCTATGAAGCCTTCATCGGGTAGATCGAACATAATTAAAACGATCAAACAGATCTTCACGTGAATTCGATGAACGTCATGTACTCGAAGAGCTTCGTTCTCAGCAAGCATAAAAGATACTAGAAATAAAAATATTCCAATACACATTATTCATTTACCATTGCATGTGATGACGTTAGACCCCTTTCGAAAAATCCTGCACCCCTTGTCTTCATGTATGTATTGTATGTCGTAAGAGCAGATACTTTGTCCCCTATCATGCCACGCTAAAGTAATCCACAGCTATCTGTCTTCCACCATGGCATCACAAACGGCATCTGTCACAACGTGGTTTGAACGAACGACCTCTGGCATATGCTGCCAAGGTAAATAGACTGGGATATGGCAAGCTAAAAAGTGAAAAAGTATCGAAAAAGTGTCGCTTAAGTCATTTTAAAACTTGAACTGTCCATTTTTTCAAAGTGGCAGGCTGAAGCTCAAACTTTCAAGGTCTTAATTTTAATTTTGGACACTTCTCGGATCCAACTAACAGCTTTTGAGATAGACATTTTTAAACATTTGAAAGTGTTGCCATTTCTGAACGCAACCGCTCCCAGTTGCCAGATTGACATGTTCTTCACGCCGAAAAAATAGGGAACACGACCAGTGTAATCTATTCCATAACAAAATCAGGTTTTCCTTTTGACTGCCTCTTAGACCAATATAGGCCGTAAGCAAAAAGTCCAAGTTCAAATCCAGGCCGGGCTTTATTTAATTTGAGTTCTGCCTCATGCACGCAAGGATATTTTAATAAGCAACTAGCATGCTTAGCAATACAAATAGTAACAAATGATATTTGTATTTTGACTTCTATTTTGACAAAGCTAAAATTTGTTGTAATTTCTACGGCAAATACGCTAAAACACAAAAACATTCGCATCTCCCAGCCAGCCAGGATTTCTCCCACAGCGGTGTAAGACCGAAGACACCAGGGGGCGCGGTAATGTTTCAGGATTCAGGAAGACACGCTCCAGGATGAGTGGGAAAGTGAGAAAATTTTCGGAATGAGCGTTGCTGCGTTGCTGGCTCCTCTTTCCATTCTAACCTTAAAACACGCATAAACATACTAATATTATATTTTATATTTAATATATATTTATTTTATATTGCATTATGAAAAGCGCCCGCAATCTTTCAAGTCATAAAGTGTATTAAGGAATGTCAGAATCGTCAGTTATTCAAATGCCTGATAGCTCGAAGGCCCGCCTGCGACGACGTCGCATAGCTAGCGTCCCGGTATTTATTGCATTTCTTCCCCTGGAGTTATTCCAATAAAAATAAAAAGTTCAGATGGAACGGACGATATTACTCCGATTCAACAGTCGGCGATCGCGTTCCAGTATGAGCTCGCTCATACCTGCACAGCTTCAGTATTACGTAATATAATGTTATTTTGTTATGCCGTTACATATAGCCCAGAAACAGCTCCTAGTCATTTACTTTTAAGTGATATGTGTCAATATTGAACAAAAAAAAATTTTTTTCCAAGCACTGGCTTGAATTCTCTGAATATATAATGGTTTAGAAATTATTATTGTTAACATATAATATACATTTTACTGAGAGCTAATTTTTATTTTCAAAAGTTAAAATGTATTAAGAAACATAGTGAATGGTATTTAAATGTATTATTAGAAATTGGATTTGGTATCTCATCCTATCATATCCTACTACTATTGACTTTTCTCAAAATTATTGTGGATAAAAGTAGGTATAAAAAATTGTTATTAGATTTCTGTATTATTTTTATTTATGTCAAAGTATATTACATCTTTAGGAATTATAATAAGTTTAAAGTTGTGATTGTTAAAAAAAATTATCTAAAGCTATTCATATCGTAAACAACATTGTCATACCATGTATGTATTAAATGGTGCATTTACCGAGATAATAAATTAATACAATGCAATACAATACTTATTAATATTATACATATATTACGGCCACCCTAGGCGAACGTACCATGACCAAATAGGTAATATTTTACGGAAAAGGCAATTTCGGAGGACCCGTAACCGACGAGCACGTATGAAGCGGTGTATGACAGTGGATGAAGCTTTGGATGTATGTCAGGAACGTGTCACATGGCGATCAATTGTCTCTGCCTAGCCCTCCGGGGAAGATGGTAGCGTGATGGTTGTATGCATATTATAAATGTATACTGACAAGGTATATGTACACCAGACAGGCCTGTCGTAACGGGTTTCGCTCTACTAGCGATGGACGTTTAAAATTGAAGAGTGTGTTTTCTTGCTAGTTCTTCTAGGCAGTTTAAAATTGGTGTGTTTCGAGCACAGAACGAAACTACAAAATTTCAGAATCGGTCGAACCGTTTACTATTTTATTTTTTATGTTATCATCCCATCACGGTTGGCTCTAGCCTCTTCTGTGTCACACATCATGAACCGTGATGCGAGCCTAAGTCACCTTAATTCTTACGGAATATGGCGCCATGACAGGGTACTTCCCTCTTTTATTCTGGCTGCACTGAACTAGACGGAAAAAACGTACTATTTACATAGTCGTTTCAAACATCCTACATTCAGTGCGGTGGTAAAGCCCCGTTCGTGGAAAGCCTACCACATAGTTAGGAGCGAGAGGGGTTTCCTCACGGTGTTGTCCTTCACTGGAGCGACGGGAACGACAATGTGCAGGCCTTGAAAAGTACACCCGTACACAGGATCGATCCCACGATCACTGCTCACCAGTCAGAGATTAGCGCGCTGAGAAAACCCGTCGTTCAAAAGATTTAGGAGTTGTACGGACAAACGAACATATAGATATCAAAAGATTTATGAGCCTACTCGAGCACTACTTATATAGGCTTCTTTACGCTAAGCCTATAAAATAAAAATGTACATACATTCTTCTTCAGCCATTTCATTCGCCCCACTGCTGGGTACAGGCCTCTCTCATTTACATGATATGAGAGGATTTAGTCATACGCTTCCACGGTGACCAACCGGCTTGGAAGTGGGTTTCCTCATGATGTTTTCCTTCAGTGTCAGAAGCCATTTTTAGCACAAATTCAAAAGTAATAAATGTTGTGCTACCAGTGGGGTTCGAACCCGCACCTCCCGCTTGAGAGGCGTGCTCTTGCCCACTCGGCTAATATGACACTCTACCACACATACATTCTATCGCGGTATATTTTGTGTTAACAGTGTAATACATATACAGCATCTGTATTAGAAAAAAACATTGCATCTAGATATTAAACATCGAAGGCGAAACATCATGCCTTTTAAATAAAAGTTAGGTATATGAAGGTAGGTAGTTACTACTAAAATAAATTATATCGAAGAATGATTAGTTAATATGCGACTATCCAGCAGAGGTGTCTACGTTCAGCAACAAGCAACGGTGGCAGCAAACGCGGTCGTCTCCGTAACTCAATATTGCCTGGCGCACGAATCGCCATAATCACATTCAGTCTCATCCCACACACCAACGAGCCGGCCCTCGTGTCCTCGGCCTGTGTGTCAACATAAGTGTATCTAACACCAGGGCAGGATTCCACTCACCAGCGAGCCGGCTTTCGTGTCCTCGGTCTATCTGTCAACATATCTACCATCAGAGCAGAATCCCACACACCATCGTACCGGACCTCTTGTGTCCTCTGACTGTCTGTCAACATATCTACCACCAGGGCAAGATGCACGCACCAGCGAGTCGGATTTCGTATCCTCGGCCTGCCTGTCAACATATCTACCACCAGGGCAGGATCTTAATCCAGCGAGCCGACCGTCATGTCCTAGGCCTGTTGGTCAACATATCAACCACGAGTACAAGTTTCAACGCACCAGCGAGCCGGTCTCCTGTCTGTCTATATGTCTACCAGGGCTGGATCTAAGGGCCGAAACAGGTTCCAATCGTTCTGGTTTCAGATCTTGATCTGAGGGTTGTGGTACTACCTGATGGTGCTCCAAATTATTATAATAACATCACACTTTGAAGAAATGACGTTTTCTTTTCACTGAAACGTTGTGATATTTGATAGTGAAGTGTAAATACAAAACTTGTAGAGGGGCCTTAATAACGCGGTTTTCTAGATAATGTTGTTAGCCGCGTCAAGTATGGATGTCGCCATTTTCATTACGGCGATCATGATGGCAGAAATCAAATTTTCAAGAAATGCCTGGAAGGGGTTTCTAAATAACGCTGTCGCCCAAGTGACAGGGGTATCCAGACGGGCCACGCTTGCTCAGGATGAAAGAAAACATCTGCATAAACCTTTTGGCACGTTGCCTAAATCCGTGTCTGTCACACGCGTGCACTAGTAGTCCGTAGTACGTACGTACACATACACGTACAGCGTTGTCAATAGCTTGTTGGAGAAATGAGCATGCAAACGAGACAAGTTTCAAGCGGCGGCAGTGCGAAATGGAACACCGGAATATGCCCTCCCAAGTAAGCGTTTCGCGATTTACCAATGCAATTGGGAACGTTAGCCGTTAAATCAAATCAATATCAAATCAAATCAATTTATTCATTGTTTTTTTGAAAAGTTCCTGCTCTTCTCGCAGCGACTTTATCGGATTGTTCCGACGTTTCGAACAGGGCGCGCTGTTTATGGTGACGGAGATGTCCGCTAGCTACGAGCTCAGCAAACGTACAGCAGTTCATTACAGGACGCTCTGTTCGAAAACGTCGGAACTATCCGATAAAGTCGTTGTGAGAAGAGCCGGACGTTTTCAAAATGTCACTTTATAACAATTCATTACCTACAGAAAATGTACATCGTCAATAAGACACACATCTTACAAATAATTTAAATCAAAATAATACAAAACATTACGTTAAATTTAAATCGTATGTCCAAGATACACATCTTCAGATCACTGATCTGAGGCCATGTTGGTGCGTCGATAGAATGTTAAAATTTTCAAGACACTGTCAAAAGGCGAATGTTTGTTGCCTTTTGAAAAACTTTAGAGAATGTTGGGAAGATGAATACCGGTCTGTAATGTTCTGCTTGAGATTTTCTTTAATTTTTAATTAATGGGATTGTTTTAGCATTTTTTAGCTTATTTGGAAATTTACCGGTTTCCATTGATTATAAATTCTAATAGTCTTAGTATATATACGTAACTTCTTTGCATTTGTTTTACTGACATTCCGTTAATATCTTCTGTTTGTTTGTTTGGTTCCAATCGTGTCTTAGTCGTGTCCAGCAATGGACGCTCGAGGACAGAGACAAACCGATGCTTTTATTAAAGATAACAAAAGGGCATATAAATGGTGCTTAACTTCACAAGAACTATCCACTGCCGTTGCCACATTATTATATTCTCATTATCATATTGTATATGTATTGTGTTTTGTGTCAATAAATTAAATTTGAATTTGAATTATTTGACACTCATTCAATGTGGACGTACAATATTTGTGTACTCGATATTTGTATCCTCATTTTTCTTCTAACCTGAACCTAACCAATATTTTTTATTTCATTCGCACTTCGTTCCTATTGGTGGAACTCAAACGATGGGACGTAACATCGGAAAAAGGTTTACCTCAATTTGCACTCTGGGCTACAATGTCCTATCCATTTTCATTTGTCTAAGGTTCGAATGGAATGAGTTTGCATGTATATTAGACATGCAATAAGTGAATCATGTCTGAATGTAGAGGCAAACTGCAAATAACATGAGCTGTTGTTATGCACTGTATGCAGTACCCCGCTTTGCCCAGGTAAACAAGGTCCTTTTTGCACGGAAAACGTAATTATTCATAGCATATGCCATTGTACCGTGTGGGGCCGTTACTTAAAAGAATGACCCCACTGCATCTCTTCCCATGCATGTCGTAAAAGGCGACTAAG
>WYDE02167631.1:0-10989 GCA_009867175.2 Adela reaumurella | reverse complement strand
TTTTGTTATAAGTAGTTATTTATAATAAATAGGTATATAGTAGAGGCCACAATTTTAACCGGAGAAGCTAATAAACTAGGAGTTAATAAAAACAAACATGTGCTTTTGTTATTTTCGGCTTCAAGAATTTATCGGTCTGGTAACTGGGAGCCGTTGCGTTCAGAGATGTGAGGGAATAATAATGGTAGGGGATCATACATTATTACATTGCGGCCGGCCGGCCGCCCGGTCGTAGAAACTTCGCTTTATGCAGATGTAAACGACCGTCGATCCTTTTTTTTTAAACCAGGTACTCCATACATAGTACAGAACACGATTTGACCGCCGCTCGTCCGCGTCTTGATCCCGCACGGTACGTGCTCGACTGACGTCTACTTTAGTAGACGTCCACCGCAACCGACTGTCGCATCCGGCGATACCGACTCGCCACAGTAGGGGAAGGACCAAAATGGTGGGTCGTCGAGCGCCCGCTCCGGCCCGCCACCACCGGAACAACCATCGCCACCACCGGAACAACCACCGCCACCACCGTCGCGAGCAGGACCGTCGAGCCGCGTAACAGCTGACTCCGGCCCTCCTTCTACGGTTACACCATCGCAACCAGCAACATCGTCGAGCCGCCGCTCCGATGCACAGCTGACCGCACAATAGCCGCCGCTTCCGCCGCGTGATCCGCCGATAGCGCGCCCGGTTGAACGCCTACCGACTTTAGCGACTTATTTAGCGATTAGCGACTACCAATCCTCCGATACTGACTTGAGTCAGTATCCGGATCACACCGCAGTCCAGCCGCCCCACCCCGTTGACCGCAGCGACTCTGCGCAGCGCAGGAGCGAGGCCCTTTTGGTGCTGCTTTGGGATAGGTACGATCCTACCCGCAAAGCAGCCTCTACCCGCCGCAGCACACGCTGCATCCCCCGCAACCACCGCAGCCACCGAAACCGCCGTCTCCGCAGCCTTCTCGCGAGTGCCGGAGCTGGAAACGACCCCAAGGCTGCAGAGAAGCGAAGAGCGTCCCGTCGAGAGCGCAGCATCCGTCGCAGCTCCGATGTTGACGTTCTCGCATAAGCTGCGCGACGTCTCTCCTCCGCACCAGCGCCCGGAGGAGCACCTACGCAGCCTCAACATAAGCCCCGAGTAGGAAGCGACGCGGATGCCCGTCGCAGCGCCCGGCAACGGAGCCACAGCGACCGCAGCATCTGCAGCGCCCGCCGCATCCGCCCGGCAGCCCCACCACCCTCCGTTGGTGGAGACGTTGGTTAATTGGACGATGCACTTCTGGGCTCTAAGGGACAAGCTCGGAAAAGCGCCCAATGCCCGCCCGTTCGGAAAGGGAGTCCGATTCTCGCCGGCAACCGACGACGAGTACCGCATAGTACAGCGGTACCTCTCCGCGCTGGAGAAGAATGAGGGCCTGTCATGGTTCTCGTACTCGTTGCCGGCCGAAAAGGACACGAAGGTCGCTATCCATGGCCTACCTTCCGACACGCCCGCGGACGCCATAGTCGAAGCGCTCAAAGAGCACAACTTCGACGCGACCTACTGCCGCCAGATGTAGCGTACATGCCCGGTGTCACCATCGAGGCATGGAGGGGAAGGACCAGCGGCCCTGCACAATGTCACCGCTGCCAGCTCTTCCACCACTCATCGCACCATTGTCACCATCCCGTGAAGTGCGTGCGATGTGGCGAGGCCCTTCGCGCGAGCGACTGTGCAAGCCCACGCGAGGAGAAGCCGACGCAAACTGCGGCGATTCCCACACCCGAACAACCGCCAGTGCCCGATTATCAGGAGGAGACAAGAAATCGGCTCGCTGGGACGGTAGCCGCCACTACAAATCCATGTGGCATCCCTAAGCCGGCACCGAATTCAGGTGCGGCTAGGGCTCCCGGAACCACCCAGTCGACTGCGACCCATCCGACCACCGCTCGCCCTGATGTAGGCCACAGCAAGCGGAGGTCACGGCGAGGAGGTCACGGCAGGAAGGCGTGCACATAGACAACCGAGCGGCAACCGCCGCCGCTGCAGCGCCAGCGCCACCGCAGCACACCACCCCACAGGCACCACAGCCGGCTCAGCGTGAAGCTCCTGTTCGCACCGTGACGCTCACGTCGACGCCGAAGCCAGCGCAGGAGCGCCCTTGACTGGACGCCCCGCAGCCAACACCGCCGCCAAGGAGGGATGAGAGCAATGCACCAGTAGTCGAGGGTTGCGGAGTAGCCTAGTTGGTGAGCGCGCGCCTCTTACTCGAGAGGTCGTGGGTTCGATATCTGGTATGCGCACAATTTTTCCGGATTTTATAAACTCGGTTAAAATTTGTGTGCAAAATTACAAAGCACTCCGGTGAAGGAAAACACCGAGAGGAAACCTAATATACTAACAACACGAATGTGTTGCAGTGTTTAAAGGTTGACTGGAAGAGATTGCCTCCGGCAATAAGTCCGCCTTCTGCTAAGCAGTAAAGTCTATATTTATTTATAATTAAAATTTCTGACTGCACAGTAGAAATTCGTTCATTAAGAATAATATGTAGTGTATCTTTGAAAGAAGGTTGACGAACACATACGTATGAGTAAAATGTGGATTGAAAGTTTAAATAGTGACAAGGATAGAGAAATGTATTCTTAGATGTTTCGATACATGGAGAGAATGGATGGTGAGAGAATGACCAAACAAATATATGAAGCTATATAGAAGGAAGGGTCGAACGTGGTCGACCTAGGCGAACATGCCATGACCAAATATAGGTAACCTTTTACGGAAAGGGCAAGTTCACAGCACCCGTAACCGACGAGCATGTATGAAGCGATGTATGACAGTGGATGAAGCAAAGTATGTATGTCAGGAACGTTTCACATGGCGCTCTGTTGTCTCTGTCTACCCCTCCGGGGATGAGGCGTGGTGGTATGTGTATATATAGTTGACTGCGTGTATAGGAGGAAAATCGTAAACCTAAATTTGAATGTTAGGCTTTCGCATAGGTAATGTGGCTCGCCCAGAATACACATCGTGTTCTTATAATAGCTTACGTAGTAGGCTAGAGCGAGTTTATATTTAAGTGGTCGCAATTTCCGACCGGTTTTTTTAATGCACTTGCTGTAGGCCTCTATACTGTTTGCTTTCGTTAGGGTTTCGCACCACACTGCCTTATCTAGTTCGCAATATTGTAACACGGAGGATGTTTATGATGAATGATTTGTTTCGTTATTTTGATTAAGACTACCTAAATAACATTTTGAAAACTTCCGGCTCTTCTCGCGGCGACTTTATCGGATTGTTCCGACGTTTCGAACAGAGCGTCCTATTCATGGTGACGGAGACGTCCGCTAGATACGAGCTTAGCAAACGTACTGACATGTACAAACAAATACAAACGTACCACAGGGATCTGTGTTGTCTCCCACACTGTTTCTTGTCCATAGCATTGATATGTTGCCTCCGGGCAACATTAATTGTTATGCAGATGACAGTACGACACACGAATCCTACTCCTGTCACCCTTCAGCCAGACGGGATTTAGTGGATGAGAAGAGACGAAGAGTTGTGTCTCCTTTCAGGCATAATCATTTCAGGCTTTAATGCGTACTTTACCTACGTAAGGTAGAAATTTTGAATAAAAAAACATTAAAAATTGCAATTTAAAAAAATCGACTCGGTTTTTTTCTTATTTTTTTAAACTGTCTATATTCCCTTAAAGAGTAATCCATTAAGTTCGTGTCACCCCGTATATTGTACAGCGACGTGCAAGCTAGCCACGGAAAAACGAAAAATGCAAAATGATAATAATAAGAACATTAAAACTTTTTCAATTTTTAAAATTAAATTGGTCAAGAGCCATTGAGAAAGTGAAAAGTTAAATTCCTCGTAGAATACAGACAATTATCTTCTCGCGGCAGAGTTGTTATTTACGCATTATCTTGGTACTAATTTTTCTCCGTACAAAGAGCATAGAATGTTCACACATCAATAACAAATTTACGAATATCTAATGTAAGTATCTACATAATTATTTATTAAACAAAATGAACGATGTTACAAAGACTTAAATGTGACAATAAACCTCTAATTACATAATTTATGGACATCTCACATGATTAGTTTCAACTTAATCATTCTGATATGTCAACCGCAGTCGCAAGTGTTGACAGTGATGATAAGAAATGACAAATGAAGATTTGCCTTGGGCTAATTACCTCTGCTAGGTACACACAATAAGTCTTATTTCTGACGTCTGAGGAACTTCGTCAAATTTTAAGCGTTGCAAGCACGCATTCTAAAGAATAATTAAATTTGACAATGTTCCTCAGACGTCGGAAATGTAACTTGCTGACCGTACGTTTTGTTTTCTATAAGGGCCCTATCTCACCGAGTTGCCAGTGACGATTCGTCCTCAACAATCGGGTAGCGAGACACCTGAAGTATGGAGTTGCACAACTTGTTGTACAATTCCAAACGTAGGTATCTGGCTACCTGAGTCGCTTGAGTTCCAATGAGATAGGGCTCTAATGATAAGAATTTATAAAGCGTAAATCAAAATAGATGTCTAAATTTTTTTTACACCCAATAAGTAGATATTTATACGAATTTATGATTAATTGCTAAATTGCATTTAAATTCGTGTCTGTTGCAATCATGTGTTGAGTTTTTCTTTATGTTTGATGCAAATACAGACATAGAAAGAGGATCGTAGTTATGTCAGTTTACGAAAAAATTAAATCGTTCGTTACACTAATCTTAGTGATTACTTCAGTAACATCTTCTGCGTTAATGAGAAGAAGATACAAATAAGCATGCGCTACATGTCTAGCGTCATGTTGGATTGATACGTGAAGCGCTTGTCGCATGGTACAGGAGTAGGAACGCCTTCCCGAGTGCATCCTCTGGTGCTGCGTCAGTAATATATATTACGTTAATGAGAAGAAGATTCAAACCAGAATGCAGCCGTATGTGCTGTGTCATGTTGGAGTAATCCATGAAGCGCTCCACGTACACGGAGCAGAAGGACCGTTCTCCCGAGCGCGTCCTCTGCACCAGATGCTGCTCTGCTTCAGTAACATCTTCTACGTTAATGAAAAGAAGATACAAACCAGAATGCAGCCGCATGGGCATCATCATGTTGGAGTGATCCACGAGCGCTTGTCGCACACTCTCCCGGCTAGGGCCACATTGAGCGCATGTTGCGCGACGCGACAGTTTACGCTAATACGCGGAGTAACATACGCTGCATGTGATTTGACTCTAAAGTTTGATTGCGCGACACAGAATTAACCATTTTGTTTGGAGATGACAGCTTTGCGACTTGAAATTTAAATTTTGCGACTGCTTGGTAATTTTAGTTCAAAATTTGTTAGTATACATTGATTGCGCTACATGAATCTCTGAATCCTGTGACTTGAACCAAAAACATCTGGCAACCCTGCTGACAGACGTCAAGAACGAATTCACTTGGCGGTCAAAAAGTAGTGCTGCTTCAGTAATATTTTCTACGTTAATGAGAAGAAGATACAAACCAGAATGCAGCCTCATGTTCAGCGTCATGTTAGAGCGGTCTATGAAGCGTTTGTCGCTCACGCAGCATGCGTAGGACCGCTCTCCAAAGTGCGTTCTCTGGTGCTGCTTCAATTACATTTTCTACGTCAATGAGAAGAAGATACAACACTCTTTCTCTTATTCCGTAGCTTAATTAGATTTCTTAATTCTATTTTAATTCGTCACAGTAATGCTTTATTTGTCGCATTGTTTATTTTAGTTGTTTTTTTTTTTCACTCATATTTATGAATTAATACTCAGGCAAACATTTTTAATTTCTTCATTAGTAGTATTTATCTTTTACTTTTTTGTTTTGATTTAATTTTACATCAAATTCATATGATGTTTATATTGTATTTGGTCTTCCATCTGTAACAACATTCACCGGTGTATGAAGTCTAGCATAAGAATTAATCTCATGTAATAATTTCACTGTTGGTAGTTCATAATAAATATATATATATATATAAACCATAATGAAGCCGCATTCGTAGCGTCATGTTGGATTGGTTTGCGAAGGGCTTATTGCACACGGAACAGACGTAGGGCTTCTCTACCGAATGCGTCATGTGGTGCTGCTTCAGTAACATCTTCTACGTTAATGAGAAGAAGATACAAACCAGATTGCAGCCGCATGTGTAGCATCATGTTGGAGCGGTCTGCAAAGCGCTTGTCGCACACGGAACAGGCGTAGAGCCCCTCTCCCGAGTGCGTCCTCTGGTTCTGCTTCCGTAACATCTTCAACGTTAATGAGAAGAAGTTACGAACCAGAATGAGTCGCATGTGTAGCGTCATGTTGGAGCGGTCTGCGAAGCGCTTGTCGCAGACGGAACAGGCGTAGGGACGCTCTCCCGAGTGCGTCCTCTGGTTCTGCTTCAGTAACATCTTCAACGTTCATGAGAAGAAATTACGAACCAGAATGCAGTCGCATGTGTAGCGTCATGTTGGAGCGGTCTGCAAAGCGCTTGTCGCAGACGGAACAGGCATAGGGACGCTCTCCCGAGTGCGTCCTCTGGTGCTGCTTAAGTAACATCTTTCGTGAAAATGCCTTCCCGCACTCACTGCATACATGCGGTTTCACACCTGCAACCAAATGCATTTTTAAGCGACTTAAAAAAAGGAGTCCAATCTATTCCGGGTATATACTCAGTCAAGAAAGTACCGGGAAAAGCCATTAATACACAAAATGCTATTTATTTTCCAAATTTATTTCATATCCTTCAAAGTATCCCCCTTCTGAAATTGTAAAATAAAATTTAAAAAAATAATATGGCGGAGCCATATCCGGTGAACACGGTTTTTAGCGGGGGTTGCGAATGCTATGCCGGCCTGACAGATGCCTATTCACGCCCCTCTTGAAGGACTCGAGAGTATATGGAGGGGAATATGTGGGCATGGAGAGAGTTCCAGAGTTTACCGGTTCTGTAGATGAAAGATCTACAGAACCAATTGGTACGCATCCGCAGTAGGTCCATCGTGTAGGGATGCATTCCCTGCCCTGTACGCGTAGTGCGGAGGTAAAAAGGGGACGGCGGGATCGCGTTAAAAAGCTCCTCCTAGCACTCCCGTGGAATACGCGATATATTAAAGCTCACATAATATTCTTTATTTACCATCTGACCTCTGGCAAGAATTCTGAATGCACAAAACCGCGATATTCAAAGAAAACAATTAACATGACTTTTCTATTTTCATCTATTTTCCTATTCCTAAGTACTTTACTTACTTAATTTCTGTTCACATAACCCAAGGAAGTATATTTCCTAGCTTAATATAATATAATAACCATCCCTTTTTGAAGACGTTGCCACTTGCTTTTCTAATACTCGGCAGCGACTTAAAAAGTTAACACAAAACTTGTGAAATCGATTTTAATTTAATTTTTTATTTTTCTAGTCGACATTTTGGTGTAATAAATATTTTTATTTATCCGCAATGTTCTCACTGCTCAAAGTCCTGATACTGATGTCATTTAAAAATCTAGAACTATACTTGAACATTATATAACTATTGGGGAAGACCACAACAAAATCTTCGAAGCTGTTCCGTAGCGTAGCGTCACGAATGGAGCAACATAAGAAAGAATATTGCTATAGACAGACTATCTCATTTATATAAGATATAGTGACAAAGAATAAAGTGGTTTGCCCGTTCTAATGAGATCTCGAATAACTTATAATATTTTATTATATAGCTGTGAAGTAGGTATTATTGTCTTCACCGATCTAAAAGTGTGTGAACTTGAAGCGAGCGGCAGCGGAGTGGTAAAATAAAAAGTCTTCAAAGTACCTACGTATAGGTACTTCGTATGCAAAGATCGGGTTCCGTTATGGTTTCCTTATTTAATAATTAATATATTGGTATATGTAGCTATTATTTGTAAAACATTATCAGGCATTTAGGTAAGCTTTTTGGAGTTAAAAATTAACTTATAACCCATAAACTACTTCACTAATGACCTTGACAAATTGTTTTAGTCTAATAAGTTCATGAATGCCTATAAGTTTAATTTTTGTGTGATCCTTCCTTTAGAAAATATATGGTGGGGTGGAAGGGTTACATAATTTGTTCAGAATTTGACAAGATTTAAATAAATTTGATCATATAAAGACATTATATATATAACCTTATATATATTTCTCATATTTCACACGTCAAGCCCATTCTAACTATACCCCAATTTATTTCATAAAAAAAAAATTTTAATGCACTAACTGAAATTAGCGTACTGGGTATTGTGTCTCTTTAAAGGTGCGGTCTGCTTACCCAGACTGCCCAGGCGGTCAGCCTGGGGAGTCTGCATCTTCTGGCAGTCTAGTCGATCGAAGGTTGACAAGAATCTTCAAAAGTAAACACTACTTGAAAAACATGTTGGTTGTACGCTATACACTCGTACATGTTGTATATACCTATCAATAAACTAGTAAATTGAATTAACCCAATAACAAACTAAGAAATATTAAACCTATAAAAATAAATATACACGTCGACTTGAAAACCTCTTGTTATTTTGTTTACATCTTTTAAAAAGGAAAAACGGACTAAAATAATTTATCTGTTGAGTATGAAGAGTTTCATCAGCATAAAATTTAAGTTATTTTTGGAAGCAGCCAATTAAACAGTCATGAAAATTAACGGTTAAAGATTAATATTTTCATCGTCGTCGTTAGAATTCGTCACGCACGAAATTCCCGTCGATTGCAGGTGTAGGTATGCGTAAAGCAACATCTTATTCAGTATCGTATATTCTTACAAGTACCTAACAACTTTCATGTCGTGTTTGATTTTTTACGATTCAGTCGTTGGCGATTTACTTACAATTTGTATATTGTGAAGTAACGCTCAGTCGATGCACCAGATAAATTAACTTAGAAAAATACAAAGAAAAATATGTGTTCAACGTGTTGTCCGAAGCGGGATTCGAACCCGCCTCCTTGAGTATAGCCCTCAATGCTCTAACCAACTGAGCTATTCGGACTTCACATCGCTTTACGAAATTTGTCTTCATATTATTAATCGTTAAAGCATCTGGTAGTTCCGCTTGGAGCTGCTAGATGGCGTTTTCGGAAGCCTAATTCCTCCCTTTTGGCAAAATATCCACGAAATGTAAACTTTATCATACAGTACAGTGCAATGCAGGAACGCTGACCGGGTTGGATAGCGCACTTCTCCTCGTACTGTTTCTTCGTCTTCCCGTTGGTGATGACGCATCCCGTCACCCGGAAGTCGATAATGTTGAAGTCCAGGTGGAACGGCACCTCGGTGGAGCTGGCCATGCCGCCTTGCCCGTCCGCCAGCGACAGCGTGAAACTGAAACACAAGCACTAGGACTGTTAACCAAATATTGCTTTGCGGGTGTGATGCAATTCTGTCTGGTCATGCATCAGCTGACGTTGCTATCAGCTTCATTCGCTTTCACTTGGCTTGTGATGAAGGAAGTAAGCGAGATGATATGGATTTAGCCTATCCTCGCTCGCTAGAAAGCGATAATCGTCACCCCGGTGATGACATCTTCAATATGGCTTGTATCAATCAAGTGACCAAGGGATAAGTCGTGGCTGAGACATTTGGAGCGAGTTCTATTCCTCGTTACCTAGCCGGATAGAAACCTTGGCAACATGACTGTCCCAGATAGAAATCCATGGTTTGCACCAAAAATCAAAAGAATCGATAAACATAGCGACGAACACATAGTGCAGAAAAACGAACTTAGCGCTATAATAGTGCGTTTTGAAAGTCAACCTTTTAACTGGAACTGGCTAAAGTGGTACGTAGTAACCAGGGCCGTCACCGTGCTAACATCACATGAAGAGACAACGCCACGATTTCAACCAATCAGACTAGCCGTGTCGATTGCGTTAACGCTTACGATTGGTTGAAACCTCTTCACTCACTCCAGTGATATTACGCCAGTAGTAGGCCTGTAGGTAGATGGTTGGTAGTTTTTATTATGGAAACTGACACGGATGGCTACATCACCTAATGCACCAGTTCTTCTGGTACCAGTGATGTCAGCCCAAAAACCTTGGTGAGTTATGTAGGTGGTGCCATGTCAGCACTTCCCTGTAGGTTTCTTCCTGCCCTTACCACTTTTAAGGGCAATTCTGGTTTGGAGGAGAAGTACTCAAAACGTACTTAGCAATTGTATTCGCTCGAATAATGAGGCGATCTCCGAGCGTTAGATCGAGCGGTAGATTCATTTTAAATTCCTTATGTGGCACCGGTGCCATTTTCTCCTCTGGGTATTTTCAACGGGTCCAGTAGGTACAAGTTCCTCCGGGTCCAGTAGGTACAGGTAGGACTTTTGACGGTAATTGGAGAATTCTTCGGGAACTTGCGACTTTCGGTGGTATTTGGAGTTCGCTGGGAACTTGTAACTTTCCACGGATATTGTGTAGTTATCACGTATACAGCTTGGGATAGCTGCTATAGCCAATATGAAAGTATTTCCGAATGAAAGCAAACCGGCTGCCTTCTGTTGAAGGCTGCGCTGTTTTTATCGTTTTACCAAATGCATTCGCCTGCTTTTTAAATAATGGTTTAAATTGTATTAATTATAATAGTGAAAATTTAATTTGCAGCTCCACTGAATGTTCGTAAACAGTTACCTACCTATTTATGTTTATTACAGTTATCAGCATTACACTAACCTCGCTACACGTATTACATTAAAATAATTTAATGATTATGTGTTTTAAGTAAAACCAGCGGAAACAATTTTTCATGATATGTTGGCGTGAAATAACATTTTACGTATAATTTTGATTCTACTTATCTGAAGGCGGACTTATTTGCCGGAGACATACTCTTCAAGTCAACCTTTATGCACTACAACACATTCGTATTTATTTATTTAAAGGTACCTATGCAGAGAAGTTGACATACGTACACAATTTCAAACATATTATAAGAGCAGTCAACTCTCCAAATATTAGGTACACAACATGTCAGAAACACAAT
>WYDE02167520.1:0-10989 GCA_009867175.2 Adela reaumurella | reverse complement strand
GTGAAGGAAAACACCGTGAGGAAACCTATGCACTAACAATACGAATGTGTTGTAGTGTATAAAGGTTGACTGGAAGATATTGTCACTGGCAATGAGTCCGCCTTCTGCTAAGCAGAAAAGGCTATATCTATTTTTTTTATTTATACCTACATAATATATTTATACATAATCAGCTCTGTTGAGTGAGTCATATGACAGAGTGGAATGAATTCTTTCTTTTCTTTCTTTGCAGACATTTTATTCGCCCGACTGCTGGGTACAGGTCTCTTTTATTTTACATTATATAAGAGGATTTAGTCATACACTTTCACGGTGACCAACCGGCTTGGAAGTAGGTTTCCTCACGATGTGTTCCTTCACCGGGGTGTCAGCGGCCATTTAGCAAAATTCTAAAGTTATAAATATTGTGCTCCCAGTGAGGATCGAATACGCACCTCCCGCTTGAGAGGGTGCTCTTGCCCGCTCGGCAAATCTGACGCTTATTCGGCGTAAGTGGAATGCATTATACTTATATAAAATAAACTAGACCCTAGCTGCAGTTGAGTGTTTTTCTAGGTGTGGGAAAATTATGACAAAATAACGAGTGAAAGTGTAACTTCGTAGGGATGTCGGCTCCCTAAGTGTGCACTATCGCTTATTCCACGGGAACTGGTCGGAGGAGCTGTTTAACGCGATCCCGCCGTCCCCTTTCCACCTTCGCACTACGCGTACTGGGCAGGGATTGAGTCCCTACACTACACAATGGACCTACCGCGGATGTGTACGAATCGGTCCTGCAGATCTTTCATCTACAGAACCGGTAAACTATGAAACGCTCTCCCTGCCCACATATTTCCCTCCATGTATAGATTATGTCTAGTCATGTATAGTCTCGAGTCCTTCAAGAGGGACGTGAATAGGCACCTGTCTGGCCGGCATGGCATTTGCAACCCCCGCTAAAACCGAATGGCCATGGGCGTCGTTAGTCTCCTTCTGGGTGGCTCGGCGCCAAATGTCGCGCTCTCATTAAAAAAAAATGACGGTCGGCGATTTGTAACTTTTACCCGTTCCACTCTTATTTTATCGACATCAAAATACAGTGTAATCAAACTATGGTATCATCAAAGTACTCGTATTAGAATTAGCATTCTTTATTCAAACTTCACATAGCGCAACGACGACGATAGCGACAGCGCCCGTGATCGTGGTTTGTTTTTTCTTTTCGCTTCGAAGCAGTAAGCTAATGGCTTTCAAAAAGGAAGATTCGTTTAGTTATTAAGAGGGGGTATTAGGTCAGCATGCACCATGAGAAAAATTCCTAAAATTAGAAAAAGAGAAACTAAAACATAAAACAACGTATATGTTACGGCCGAGGATATGACCGAGTGCACTATTGTTTCCCAAACACGATTTGACAAACTTTTATCCATAGAATTAATTCACAAACAAATCTCTAAAAATCATTTAAATCGTGAATAACTCAGTAATTAGCAGGAATATAAATATGAATCTTTTTTTGAAATATGTGTAAACTTACTCCTAATAAAATAGCAGTTCAATTTAAGCCCCGCAGTATTTAGGTTTTCAATTAAATACAAAAAAATACATTTTGCGTACTACGAAAGAACACCGGGGACGCGTGAGCAGGGCCCTCTTCATACGTCCCTGGTATTGTTTCGTGGCGCATAAAACCATCCACACTGCTTTATTAAAAGACTAAAGAATTCGGGGCTAAAGTTGACTGCTATTTTATGGGAAGTAAGTTTGAACGTATTTCAAAAAAAGGAACATATTTTTAGTTCGCCTAATTACTGAGTTGTTCAAAATTTAATTTGTTTTTAGAGCTATGTTTGTGAATTAATTCTATCGAGAAAACTTTCTCAAATCGTGTTTCGGAAACAACAGTTCACTCGTCCATATCCTCGGCTATAACCATATCAATGGCTATAACATATATTTATTTTTTATTTTAATGTTGTTCTTTTTCTAATTTTAGGATTTTTTTTCAATGTCCTTGCTGACATAGTACCCCTTCTTAACTATAAAAAAGAATTATCTAATGTAAATTTCAGGGCTTAGGCAAACAGATTGACACTAAATAAACCGAAATCGGTTCATCCGTAATGGATGGAGGCACAAGCTTAAACAAACACACAGACATTACACCCAAACCACATTATCTCTCCACCTTACGTAGTCGGGTAAACAATAAATTCGGTACCCCAAAGGCTTCATAAAATAAATATTTACGCCCAAAGCGAAGTGCGTCATGCACAGTATAAATGTCCCAAAGCGCCGGTGTTTTAATGCGGCCTAGTCAGGCAGGTAGACCGTAGGTAATTACCTGCAGTAATGAGTTCGCCTTCAGTTCCGGCGGAATAAATGTTCGCTCTGTTTATTAATGCGGCTGTGTCGTCAATCACCTGGCACGCACCTGCGGCATTACCTACTCCTATATACTTACCTATGTGTCAGATTAGCCGAGCGGGCAAGAGCGCGACTCTCAAGCGGGAGGTGCGGGTTCGATACCCACTGGGAGCATAATATTTATAACTTTAAAATTTGTGCTAAATAGCCGCTGAACCTCCGGTGAAGGAAAACATAGAGAAGAAACCCACTTCCAAGCCTGTTGCAAGCAAGTTGGTCACCGTGGAAGTGTATGACTAAAATCCTTTCATATCATGTAAATGAGAGAGGCCTGTACCCAGCAGTGGGCGAATAAAATTTCTGCGAACTAAAGAAAAGAAGAAAGAGAACACGTACTTACTTACTATATTCATCTGGGTAGGGTTGCCTTAATAAAACTGATATTCGTCCTAAAGTCTGTACTGCTGCAAAATCTCAAGACCAGGATATTCGAGCAGTGCGTACTACCGGTCATGAAGTACGGATGTGAAACGTGGGCTCAAACGGCCGGCATAGCCCAAAAGCTCCGTCCGTGTCGCCGAGCGAGCCATGGAGCGAGCCATGCTGGGAATATCGCTACGAGATAAGGTGTGAAACGAAGAAATTCGCCGACGTACCAAAGTAGTTGATTTTGTACACCGGGTGGCAAAGCTAAAGTGGCAGTGAGCTGGACACGTGAGCCGCAGGGATGACGGCCGTTGGAGCACGCGCGTCCTACACTGGCGACCTTCGACAGGTAAGCGAAGTGTGGAAAGACCACCCGCTAGGTGGGACGACGACATCAGGTACGTCGCGGGCAAACGATAGATTCGTGTTACCGAGTTCCGGGAGGATTGGAAACAAATTGGAGAGGCGTATGTCCAGCAGAGGACGGTTAAACGCTGTTGCGGTACAACGCTGATGATGATGATGTATTTAGAATAGAGCGGATCACAATCATTTTTTACTCGTCCCATCTACTTGTATAGTTACGCTGATCACTGACTGACTGATTCTGTCACCCTGTCTCTAGATCAGATGTACGCTCACTCCGCCAACCCCCGCCTGAAACTGTACTTTTACAATTTCGGATAATTTTTTTTGGAAATGGAAACGGTTTTGTTAGTATAATTTTTATTGGTTTACAAGGTCTGCTCGCGGCTGCGCCCGCGGTAAATCAGTATTAATAACTATACTCAATCGGTGAATTACCCTTCGACGCCAACCCTAGACCCCGCCACCTATTCTCCTCACCCCTCCCCCTAACTCTATCCCTACCCCAGCCCACGCTACCCGTTCCCCTACCGCTACCACTACCCCTACGTCTACGTCTACCCCTCCCTACCAGACCCCTACCCCTTAGCCTACTACTACCCTAATTTTTTTTTTGTTATCTTCCCATTATGGTTGGCTTTCATATTTTATGTCACACATCGTGAACCGTGATCCCAGCCTAAGTCGCCATGACAGGGTAGGTACTTCCCTTTTTCAGTCCGGCTACACTGGACTAGACGGAAAACTAGCACTATTTACAAAGCCGATTAAACCATCCTACGTTCTTCATCCTGTAATCCTAACCTTACCCCTATCCCTATTACATCTACCTCTATCCCTGCCCCTCCCCTATCCCTACCAAACATCCAACCCGCGGCAAAGTATCTCCTTCTCCCCCCAATGTCGAACGCCGTGCCATCTTAAAAAGGAAACCCGCATGAATGATTTGACGTCTTTTGAACCTCCATTCAAACTTACAAGAGACAATGGAGCGCCATGTGACACGTTCCTGACATGGGGCGACAGCGTCGTTGGCTCAGTGGTTGCGGTATTCTGTATTCGATTACCGAAGTTAAGCACTGCTGAGTCAGGCCTTGGATCAGATTCACTGTTGACGCTGGTCGTGGTACGGATTCCACTTTAAACTATAGGCCCCTTCACTCTCCTTACATGATGGTAGGGTAAAACCACTGCACTGAATAAAGGTCGATCGAAATGGCTATGAAACATAGTTCGTGTTTTCCGTCCAGTTCAGTGTAGCCGCCTGGAATTGAGCGAAGTGCTGACATTGCACCACCTACATAACTCACCAACGTGTTTAGGCTGACATCACTGGTACCAGAAAAACTGGTTCATTAGGTGATGTAGCCATCAGTGTCAGTTTCAATAAAAAAAAAGCATTTTTATATATTTTTTCATCGGGCAACCCTATCCATAAGTGGCCCAAAATCGGTCACGTGGTATGCGTATGTTCCCTCAGTTGTAAACTTGCGGAGACAGTCTGAAGGCTTGCGAAAGTGGACGTGGGTTTTGACAATGAGACTGTTCCGACGACATCGCGCGTCACACACACACAACACAGATAACTCCCGAACTGCGTCTTACTTAGATCGCTTAGTAGAGAATATCGCGTCGCGTCAGAGATTGATAACGGTGCGGCGGCGCGGCGTCGCACGCCGTTGCCGCCTAAACGAGTGGACGGCCGCAGTCGTCGGTTGTTGGCTGGCAGGCTGCATGACGTCACCAGTTGAATCACCTCACCTGTCTTGCTACTATGCCGTTAAGCGAGGCGGCACATTCGGAATATAATCACCTTTAATTCGATCCCTAAACCGAAATTATATTACTTTTTATTAAATTATGCATGAAGCAATAAAGTACACAATCGCTCAACCATTCAAATCATAATCGGAGAGAAATCCGGCCTGTGTAAGAGTAACATCTCTCTCCTGCTCATAAATGACGTAGGGAGTAGGAGATGATCAACGGCGGCGATAGTGTTGCGCGCGCCGTCAACGTCGATATCGATATCGATTCAACTATCAAAGCATAGTGGTTGCGCGCGTCACGCGATTGCTGCCTAGCTACAACTATCTCATCCATTCACGTGCGATTAATGCGCTTTTAGATCACAACTACGGTTGAACCTTTAGTTTGTAGAAGAACTCCTATATCGGAAATTTCCACTTGGATGTTACTGTGGCCCCCGGGGGGCACGGATACTTTCTATTCCCCTTGAAACCCCTGCTCAGGGAGGTCCAGGTGAAATTTCGGGAGAGTATACTAACGCGAATAGATGGTAGCGCAAACACCAATTTTGTTTTGCTGAGAATCATTGTTTAAAATAAACATATATTTTTCTGCTTCCAGTCAACCTTTATGCACCACAACAAATTCGTATTATTAGAGTATAGGTTTCCTCACGGTGTTTTCCGTCTCCGGGGTGCATTGTAATTTTGCACACAAATTTTAACGGAGATTTTAGAATCCGGAAAAATTGTGAGCACATCTGGTATTGAACCCATGACCTCTGGAGTAACAGGCGTGCGCTAACCAACTAGGATTACCTCAGGAATCGCTGCCGTCAGAGAGGATTAGAAGGAGCAACTAATTTTGACGAAAACCCCGTTTGTCGTTTTCGCGGAAATTTGCTCAAGCCGAGGTACGATTTATTTATCTACTTCACGCCGGGTGACTGGAATTACTTTGGTCTGCGAACTGTATTCGTAGCCAGTGAACATGGAGCCGCGCCCACAATCGCTTAGATCTCCCTGGGCGACACGCGCGCGGTGAGAACTCGCTAAATTGACTCTTTGTGTCGACTATATTGTGTGAATATTTCCAGAAAATGTACAGACTAGCAAAGTACTCGCTGTTGGGCGTGTGTGAGTGCTCTGTGTATCTAGAATGAGATCATTTTATAATGTCGTCAGCAGCGGATAGTTTACAAATCCAACCTAGAATATACCAACCAGAGCAGGTGCTTGAAAAATGTCAACTGCGCGATTATGTCGTCATAGCCAATCAAAATGTGTCGATGTTTACTCAAACAGTAATATGTGATCTCACTACAATACGTACTTGGTATGTTATTGTTTATTTCAGTTATTTTGCATTTTGAAAAGTAGGCCAACTGATGTTTAACAAACAAACGCCATAACATACTTTTTAATTAACTTATTATGCCATTTTAATTAGGTATACAATAAAAACATTATATGAATTTCAATAACATTTGCAATGCAATTTTCATTTCATTTTTTATTTAACACGTCAAAGACCAGTTCCGAATTTCAGTAGAAAAAAATCCATTTATTTTGACAAGAAAAAAGGCACAAAGTGCTCAGGATCACTTAAAACAAAAATTTTAATTGTTGGTAGATCTTTCTTTAGGATAGGTTATGTATTCAATGCATACAAATGAGAAACTCCGTGGACATTCTTTAACATTAAACTGAAACAGTTTCAATTATATATAACCCAAGAAAGTACTTTCTAACTCTGGAACTGGCTCTGGTGGACTCTTGGAACAAGCTACCACAAGAAGTGATAAGTGCTATCTCAGTGAACAGTTTTAAAAGCCAACTTGACAAACATTTAATACTTTCCAAACAAATATAAATAAAAAGCAACAAATAATCTTAATTTAACAATCATAAAATAGTGCACTCAAGCGTGAAGTGCACGCATCAGCTTCAAGCTGCTAATGTATGTACATAAATAATAATAATTATTATTATAATTAATATCAATAAAAAAATATAATTGCTGTTATGATTTTTTGCAAGGTCATATTTGACACCATAATAAGCTGACTGGGATTTTATGTAAACTAAGGGAATAATTGAATTTCAAACTTTACACTACACCAATCAATGAAATGCGTGCCTGTACGCATGAATTGAAATTGAAGCATATTCATGAAATAAATGTGTACAGAGTGAACTACAAAATTTAATTAAAAGATAGAAGTAGGCTAAGAAATCACTCATAGATTTTTAGCAGTGGAAAAAAAGGTAGATTTATTAACAAGGTCTCGTCTTAACAAGCTTCGTAATACTCATCAGTTTTCTTGCCAGTTCTAGGGAGTTGCAAATTTGTGTGTGACGAACTATATGGCATGTAGAATGAACCTACTAAATGTCGGCCTGATCAGCTGAACCGTTTAGGAATAGTTTGGACAGACAGAAAAAGTTTTTTGACTCTATTTAATTACTTGGCTTCACTTCGCTCATGTCATGGGTTGACTTGGTCCATGGATAGATCTTATCTGCACCCACTTATTTACTCTTTAACGATACTGTTTAACATTAAAGCTTGTACTTTGTATTCTTCTGTTCTTTACTTCAAAGGCATAATTTGTTTTTCTTTTTGTTACAGAAATGGTAGAAGCAATGAAAAATGTAGCCTCACGCAACGTCAACGACACAGAACTGACAGTGGAAGAACGGAACCTCCTCTCAGTCGCATACAAGAATGTTATAGGCGCTCGCCGGGCCTCCTGGAGAATTATCTCATCCATTGAACAGAAAGAGGAGACCAAGGTATGTGAAACAAGTTAAGGGCGTCGCTGTACCAAGTATGTTACACCTTTATTTAAAAAAAACTGTTGATTATTTGTGCCGTTCATCAATTAAATTTATGGTTGCCAGATGCCCAGGGTTGGTCGCAAATGAAGTCATACTTTTTGTATGCTCCTTTTTTTGACACTTTTCTTTTCTCATATCACTACTATAAAATGAGAAAAAAATTTATAAATGAAAAATATCACCATTTCCTAGCTCATTCAACAAATTTGGTTAAAAACTATTTCAAATTAAAATAATGTTGATGCAATTAATTACGCTGAAAGTACACTAGGACGTATCCGTGACCATGAAAAGGATGCTCTGTTCGAAACTTCGGAACATTCCGATAAATTCGCCGTGAGAAGAGCTGGAAGTTTTCAAAGTGTTGTTTAACGACTGCGGTAGTTTGAAAAGTATTGAATATTATGAGAGTGCAATAAGCGGCAGAGGTGTGTCAGAATCGTGGCACGTGGAGATCCGCTGTCTCTGCCTGCCCCACTGGGAAACAGGTGTGACACTATGTATGTATTTTGTTTTATTCTTTTTTTTTCTCGTTACTTGAAATTACTTGTGACCTGTTTATTTTTACTATTAGCAAGCTTTTCTTGCACCTACCCTGGTGTGTCTTTGTAAAAAGGGTAGACTGGTTGAAAATGCTATGTACAATAAACAATATTTTTTATCGAGCACAGTGTAGACGGAGTGTGATGTCACTGGTCCTCTACCGGCCTCTTCTCCCTGTCACATTTGGTCACGTTTTAAGGTCCACCCCCATCCCCAGGATTATATAAAAAGAAAAATCATGAAAATAACACATACATATAGTATTGGCACAAACAAACATGGAGTCATTGCGTGGGGTCTTTGAAGGCCCTGTGCGTAGAAACACATCCGTCAGTCACAGCGTTTATGCGCAAAAAATTTACATTTGCTGCAATGTGCATCAACTGTAAACACTTTTAGGAAGGTACATAAGGTTCCGTGTGCCGCGGATAGTTTAAAGTTCGAAAATTTTGTATTTTTTTTAAATACCTACTCACAAAATGTATAAAAAAATATGCCTCCAAAAAAAAATTTTTTTTATGTGATAAATCAGACCACCCCCCATAGGTCAGTTCAAAATCCGCTAACCAAAAGCTTAAACCGATATATATGTATATATGTAATTATATATATATAATATAAAATAATTTTTTAACCATGATTAAAGAAATTTCTTGGAAAAGATTAAGAGTCCTTGGTGCCACCATGACATCATGCCACACAAACACACATAGTCTTATCAGTGCTACAGATATCGAGCGAAGTTCAAAATTTAGCTGTTTTAATCCCACAATTCCCTCGGAATTTCTCGTAGATAGAACTACTAGAACATTGTTTAATTTTAAAATTTTATAAATCTTCATTAATTCTTCGTTGGCTTTACTTATTGTCTATTCATTCAGGTCTAAGATGTGGCAACTCTGATCAAAGAAGGTCCATATAGACCCAGTATTCCCAGTATGTGTAGAAATGCTGTTGTGATGGAATATTGTAAAATTAAAATCGTGCACTACGTTTTGGCTCGCTGCAAGCCCTCGTCAGCTAGTCTGCCATAACTAGTACGTGGAGAATGACTACTGCCGGTCACGCCCTCTCCCTACCTATCCATATACTGTAGGATGCCTCCAGTAACGCCTTTGAAGCTCTCTCCATGTATGAGCTTAACGTCAATCTGGGCAGGCCTAGATTCTTGACAAGACTATAGAGCCACTTCGCTGGTATTGCTCCGACTTCTACAGCGAAGACTTCAGTCTTGAAAACATTTCTCACTAACCGGTCTACCAAGAACTTTAAAGTTGCGTTCCTTCGGAATGTAGTTTCCCATGGCACTGTAAGATCAACAAGCACCACATGCTTTGTCGCCTTTGGGAATATGAGTGTGTCCGGTCTGTATGCTGTGGCACAGATTTCTGAAGGCAATGGTAATGCTTCTCACGTGTATCCATCTACAATTGCCTGTAATGCGTGCGTTTAAAAGTGTAATGGTACTCGCCTCGTCGTAGTTGTTTAGGGATTCTATTAATATGTTTATGGTATATTAATATTTTTATGGTATATTAATATTTTTACGGTACCCATCACAGATGACACATCTATTTCACACAATTCTAAATTGTGATGTGAGCCTAAGTCACCTGAGCCTTGTTGTCCTTCTAATGTGAAACGGTACTTCTCTTTGAATTAAAACCGGCTACACTGAAGACTGAGCAACTGTAAAGAAATATTTTGTTTGTCAATATTTTTGAAGGCCATTTCTTCAGGAACCACACTGAATGGATTTTTATGAAATAGCAATGTTTAATTTGCAGAACAGTTGGAATGTGAAGTAGTGTTGAATATGTTGTTGTGGCACGTTGCAGGGCGCCGAAGACAAACTGACAATGATCCGAGCGTACCGCAGCCAAGTGGAGAAGGAGCTACGAGACATCTGCTCAGACATCCTCAGCGTTCTTGACAAACACTTAATTCCCAGCTCAAAGACGGGCGAATCCAAAGTCTTCTATTACAAAATGAAGGTACAGTTGAGCCACCTTTTTTTTTTATTGAACGCCTGACATATCGCGCCGAACCACCCAGAAGGTGACTAACGACGCCAATGGACATTCGGTTTTAGCGGGGGTTGCGAATGCCATGCCGGCCAGACAGGTGCCTATTCACGCTCCTCTTGAAGGACTGGAGACTGTACATGGATGAAAATATATTGGCATCTTGGTACATGCTTATAATAAAATAAATAAATGTAGACTTTTTTGCTTAGAAGAAAGCGGGCTTATTACCGGAGACAATGTCTTCCAGTCAACCTTTATACACTAGGACACATAAGTATTGTTAGTGTACTTATGGGTTTCCTCACGGGTTTTTCCTTCACCGGGGTGCATTGTAATTTTACATACAAATTTAAGCAGAGATTTTAAAATGCGGAAAAAGTGTGCGCATACCAGGTATCAAACCCTGACTTCTCGAGTAAGATGCGTGCGCTAACCAACTAGGCTACTCCGCAACCCGAAGTACTTCTTCATCTATATGCAACTAGTACCCAGGGACCGAAAAGAATACCCGTAATGCATGAAAAATATCTTTTTGTTTTTTTTTTTTCATTTCCTATTTTCTAGTACCCGTTTTGCCCAGATGAAAAATATCACCATTTCCTAGCTCATTCAACGAAATTTGGTTAAAAACTATTTCAAATTAAAATAATGTTGATGCAATTAATTACGCTGAAAGTACACTAGGACGTATC
>WYDE02167519.1:0-16931 GCA_009867175.2 Adela reaumurella | reverse complement strand
GCTGAGGCACCCCCAGGCCCTAGGAAGTCGGCGCCAGTGGTTTACGAGATTGAAACGAATATTCGTGCTTTCTATGTACGCCAGCCTAGTCGTAACAGGCTTCGCGGTACTCGCGATGGACGTTGTAGAATGTCCAGGGAAGTGTCTTGCCAGTTCTTCGATGCAGTTTAAAATGAATGAGAGCGAGCTAATGACATATAGAATGAACCTACAAAATTTCAGTTCGTCCAGGCATAACCGTTTAGGAGGCGTTGTACGAGCAAACAGAAAGACATCAAAAGTTTTTTGAAACAAATTTAACCATCAGTTATATTATATGTAATACAATCATACATGCACGCGTCATCTTACAAACTCCGGCTATTTTTAATAAATAACACAGTAACAAGCAACACGCTTCCAATTTCCAATCGGTGCAGCCCTCACGAACTCAAAGTCGCACGCCGCGCCGTCTGACGCAACCCGCCTTAGGCTATAAAAATGGCAATTTCTTCAAGTGAGGCCCCGGCGCGGCGCGGGTAGGCGATGCTGCGACTGTGAGTAAGTAACCTTACGTAACCAACGATGAATATACATAAAGAAAGAAAGCCGAAGCTTAATAAAACATACGAGACTGCGACGCACTCCGCGCCGCTCTTGGGCGAAATTCAATGATGGCAGAGCGAAATAGAGTCGACCCTATTTTGAAAACAATTCCAAAGTAGACGGTTCCAGCTATCTCTAATGCGGTGAACTGCGGTTGCTTCATCGTCTTCAGCGTTTATCCGTCCACTGCTAGACATAGCCTCCCCTATTTTTTTACTACCCTCCCTGCATTCGGCAGCACGAATCCATCGTTTTTTGCCCGCGCTGTACCGAATGTCGTCATCCCACCTACACCTTAAATAGATAAGCGGAGTGTGGGAAGACCACCCGCCAGGTGGAACTGCAACTGCAGTTCCTTTTAGAAAACCTTCCAGTGTAAAAAACCTTTGCTATTTTGCCATACTAAACTTAGTATGACAAAATAGCAAAGGTTTTTTTCTTGACTAAGAGCTAATCATGCTCGTCTTGCTTGATGCAACGATGCAAGCATAAGTAGCAGATCCATTCAGTAATTTAACCCATGTAAACACTCCCATCTCCTATGAGGTCTCTAATGTCTTTACATCTTTTCTACTTACAATAAACGAAATATTTATCCCTGATTGTACAAATTATGCTATGTGTTACATATGTGCCTCCGTTTGCGATATATTTCGGAACCAATAAACCGATTTTGACGTCTTTTTACCAGAATTTAGATCATTGTAATATAATGTTTGTAGGCCTTGTGTCATCCATCACGATAAGTTTAGAAGGTGCTGACTTGTGAAAAAAATGGACCAGTAGGAAAAAATATTGTCAATATGCGACTGGGTGGGCTGCATGTAAAAATAATAACATTTTATAATAATTTTTTTTTTATAAACTATGACATTTTCATAACTCGTTCCTAGAACGCTCGCTGCATTTCCCTGGTTTGAAAAGAAGTCTCTCTAAATGTCGGCATTTAGCCCGTTACATTACGACCTTCCTCAGAGAATACTGAAATGCGTGGAGCCGATCTCTTGCCAATCAAAGATTATTAAGACGTTTAATTTCACACAATAGCACTTCCAACCTTTCACAGAAACACTAAATCGTTTTCAAAAACTGAGTAGACATTTCTGCATCAAACCTCTAGTCTACACGTCCCGCAGGTCGTTGCTCTTGGTCGTCGATCTCGCGAAATTGCGAATGGCGATACCAAAGGTGACTAAACTCCGAAGCACTCTTACATAATAATTAGGTAATAGTACCAGCGTGGGAGAACTAATAATGAGGCACCTTCCTGACGTATTCTTATTACCTCAGACAACAGCATTATGTTTTCTAAGTACCAGAGCTGGTGCCCTTAGAGTGAGTGACTTAGTGTGTCTTAGTGCCCTTAGTGTGAGTGACTTAGTGTGAGTGACTTAGTGTGTCTTAGTGTGAGTAAATTAGTGTTCATTAGTGTTTCAGTGTCCTTAGTGTGCCTTAGTGTGTCTTAGTGTCCTTAGTGTGAGTGACTTCTACAAGCCTTTCATGCATATTCGCGAACTCGCTACACGGCTTAATTCCCGTTTCTCGATTTGTCGTTGACGTGCCGAAATGTCGAAGCAACCTGTTCGAGAACTCATTCATAATACGAACGTCCAACATGTGGAATCAACTCTGTGAAGAGATCTTCTTCAGTTCCCGTAACGTCTTCGGGGCCTTTAGTTGAGTCGGCGTGGTGCTCGACCACGCGTTGTCACGGTTCCGTCGATGCTGCAAACAAGACTGGAGTCAAAAGATAAGCGACTATAAAATTAAAAAAAAAATCTATAAAAGTTTCGCCACCTGTCTTTATGTCGTAAACACTCTGACATGAGCGTACCTACGTCAAAACTTTCTTATCCTGCCTGACATTATTTCACTCAAACCTGATTTTGAATTTCATTATTTTGGGGCACCTACATTTACCCATCGTAAAACAATCGGTCGGAGCCCTTTTTCATACACACTTATAATTCTTTTCAATCTCCTCGTAGGTGTATGTGATCGGCCTGTTTTCAAAACAGACATACTTACGTAAAATGCACATTATATTTTTTCCAAACCATCTCCATCATTCTCTGTAGAAATGTTTATCCGTCTAAACCAGTCCAAGAAACATTTTTCCAGTTTTCTTCTTACAGGTCAGATATGGTTTATAATTTATATAAATTCAGATCTAACGGGAGTTTTACAGGTGAAAAAGTTTTGTGAAAAATGGTTCAGTAGTTTAGAAGTTATTCGTGTTTACATGCTTTCTCACTACATCGATTGACGGAACCCGATCTTCGTATACGAAGTACATACAAACATAATTATCACTCACGCTTTAATCCCGACAATCGCGGTAAGCAGAGCAATCGGTGTTGTGCTGCAAGAACTAATGTAAATTACAGCACAACACTGATCACTACGTTTCGCAAGGTTTTCGGACAAGACATCTATCAAGCACCATGTAAGGGACCCACCTACTGCACGACTCGGTGGAAGTCCGTGCCAAGGTGAGAGGTGGAGAGCCTGTCGCCCTTTAGCACGGCATCGTGTCATTATCCCTTAATCGCCTTTTACGACATGTATGGGAAGAGATGCAGTGGGGGATTATTTTAAGTACCGGTCTCACACGGTACACGACGTATATTTTGCAAACTTTTTATATAATAATATAGACTTCATCTTCATGCGTTGATTTGACGTTTCTGCGGACAGGAAAGCGACCTAATAACAACGTTCTTTAATATAGTTTTTTATCAGTTCGTTCTTCTGTTTAACTTAGCTATATAAACTGTAATTATATTGTATGTAGGTATCTATCAGTGGGTTGTAACTGAAAAGTAATAAATTATTATAACATTATTATTTCTTTGAAAGAGCTACAACAGCCAACGTTCCTTTTAAAACTTGTTTCTTTTTCACAAAACTTTTGAGCGACGAGGGCTGCTACCGGCGTAATATCACTCGAGTGAGTGATATTAGAGATATGAGTGATATTATTGAAGAGGTTTCAGCCAATCGCAAGCGTTAACGCACTCGACACGGCCAGTCTTATTAGTTGAGATCGTGGCGTTGTCTCTTCACTCGCTAAGGTGATGTTAGCACGGTAGAGGCGCTGGTAGTGTGAAAACCAAGTTCAAAGTCCATCACACCTAAACCCATTCATCTTCGGAAGCACGAGCTGTGCACCTGACACGTGACCTCATCTCAGGGGAGGGGGGGGGGGGGGGTAAACAGAGCTGGAGGTGGGGTTCAGCAAAGTTTCCGAGAAGAAGAGCGGGTGGTGGGAGGCTTCGCTGGTCTCCGAGGAGGGGTAGAGGGAGGGAGGGGTCTGGCAGCAGGAGAAAGTGAGCGCGACGACGGAGGAAAAAAACGGCAAAATTCGGAGAAAGACAAAAAGTCGCCGTCGAGAGGGAACGCTCGCTCGCTGAGCTGAGCACACTCGGACGCGACGGAGCCATTGTCATTAGCTATTCACATTTATGCTTTATTTATTATAATAACGGCGTGGCGGTGTGCTTATATAGTTAGCCTGGTGGAGCACTCGTGCACAGTTACAATCTCGTGATGTTCCAAGATGTTTTCTCGGTCTAGGACAGGTATGGAGAATAGGCGGGCCGTGGCCTTATGGTCTAGGAGGCAATTTAAAAAAAAAAAAAACACGTGATTTTGTAATGTAAATGATTACGCTGGTCGTGTTCTTTATTTTTTCGGCATCAAGAATATGAAGGTCTGGGAACTGAGAGCAGTTGCGTTCAGAAATTTTACACTTTAAAAAGTTTAAAAATTCCTATCTCAAAAGCTGTTACTTGGATCCGAAGTGTCAAAAAAGTAAAATGAAGACCTTGATACATAGATAATGGTAAAAATAGAAAAATGTTCGAGCTTCAGCCTGCCAGACGACTTTGAAAAATGGAACGTTCAAGTTCAATGACACTTTTTTACCCCTTGTCAAAGTCGTCTGGAAGTCAAAGCAGGCTGAAGTTCAAGCATTATTCGATTTTTTCTATTATCTATATATCAAGGTCTTCATTTTACTTTTTGACACTTCGTATACAAGTAACAGCTTTTGAGATAGGAAGTGTTGACATTCCTGAACACAACGGCTCCCAATTGCCAGACCAAGATACTCTTGATGCTGAAAAAATAATGAATTTTCATTACAAAATCACATCTTTTTTTTCACTGCCGTCCAGTCTGCTCGCTATAAATTGTAATTGTAATGAGTAAATAAAAGACAAAAGTCAGTGCTTTTTAAGTACGGCTAAATGCGCTTTCAAGACTTTCGTAAAAATTTGCGGGCTCGCTTCGCGCCGCCATGTTATTTCCATTGCTTCAGTGTCCCCCAAAAGCCCCGCCCTTGATAATTTTTGATTAATTCGTATATTCCGGGCTCAATTTCAATATTTTGATTTGTTATCTTCAGTGGCAACGCCCCTGCTGATTTGCTTCTACATTTTCGAACAGATTTAGTGTTGTTTAGATCCGTTTCATTAGTTTGCTTAAAAGCTATTCTCTGCATAAAAAATTGCGGGCTCACTGCGACCGCCCAGTAATACTTGACAATTTCATTAGTTTACTACACTGGTCTGTTTTACTCGATTATTATTTGATACCGCCCTTGCTCATTTTGGCTTAGTTCTTAAAGATACTTATAAAATTTATAAATAGTTGCTTAAGTAACAATTTTACACTTCAGTGGATGGTTTATGGTACTTTTTAAGTCTGGCCATGTTCACTTCCGAAAGGTCCAATCTGGTACGCTACGAAACCGCATAATATTATATATTACTACTTACTTAGACTTGTCATAATAATATGTTACCTACTGCTATATACTTTTATGAAGGTTATAAAGCTTTTTCATCGATCGATTAGGCCCCCCAATTAGGGTTTAGAATGAAATTTCAGTAGTTATCAACGTACCCGCCGGTGGCGCTGCTCCGTTTACCACGTAAAATTCGTGCGTACGACTCTTACACTGCGCTGCTCCGTTTACCACGTAAAATTCGTGCGTACGACTCTTACACTACACGCCTACTCTACACGCAAAAATCGACCCACAGGCGCCAAAGGACACTGTATATGCAACCTGTGGAATCAAACGTGTCATATACGAGAATAACAAAATTCATATGTGAGCTAAAATATTTCTGTAAACATTATTATACACTTTAAAACAGCCAAGCGGCTGTGACGTCGCGGCCTTCAACAGCCATACAAAAAAAAACAAATTAACTTAAAGTGCGTGCATTGAATGGAAACAACTATTCGTAGGAATTTGTGAGTAATTGCCATAAGTGCGATAATTTTATACCAAAAAACCGCGACGAAAACCTATATAACCCTATTTTTTTACTGTGCACTTCGACCTGTCAAAGTTGTTTGGTTAAAACAAACTAAAATGTTCACGAAAAGATCGAACAAGCCTTCAAGTAGTCAAGTAGTGAAGACACGAGAGAGCAGACCGTACTCATAGGCGTCGGCGGTGAGGTGAGCAGGTAAGCGGACGAGTGAATTCAATGTTGCAAAAACCTAATGAATTTTGACTGCTCAAAGTGCACAGTACAAAAATGTGGTTATACACTAACAATACTAATGTATAAAGTTTGACTAGAATTAACTCTGACAATAAGTCTGTCTTCTGATAAGAAATCATTTATACTTATTTGTATTGAGTCGCCCCAGACCAGTAGGTAGGTATTGGGCACACGTATCTCGGTAAAAGTTAGGATAAACAGTTACTAAGACACCATTCCACCGCCTTGTCTCGCCCACTATCATATCGTTGTCAAACATCCGACCAAACATAACCTTCGCATATATTTAGGTTTGCAATGTGATAGTCCACTGTACGAATGGATATTCATAATAGTATCCTGGTCCCTACACTTATGTGTGGCAGTGAATCTTGGGTATGGCAGAAGCGACTTGAAAGTAGAATAAGTGCAGTTGAAATACGGTCAATGAGAAGAATATGTGGTGTATCTTTGAAAGATAGAGTGAAGAATGTGGATTGAAAGAGGACATCAAATAGTGAAAAGTATTGAGGAAGGTATGCTTAGATGGTATAGAAACCTAGAGAGAATGGATGATGAAAGAATGACTAAACAATTATATGAAGCGAATGTGGAAGGAAGGATCGAACGGGGCCGCCCTAGGCGAACATACCAGGATCAAATAAGTAATCTTTAACGGTACGGGAAGGGCAAGTTTCTGAGCACTTGTAACCAGCGCGCATGTATTAAGCAATGAATGACGGTGGATGAGGAACGCGAACGCGGAACAGCGGTCAGGAACGCGTCAAATAGCGCTGATTGTCTCTGCCTACCCCTCCGGGGAAGAGGCGTAATGGAATGTATGTATGCATTCATCTTTGTGACTAAATCACACAGAAAAGGTTAACGAATTTGGATTAAATTTGATAGGGAGGTAAATTATGCCCTGGAATAATCTGTCATAGGATACGTTTAACGCGCAGGCGTAGCCCGACATCATAGATAGTAAACCATTTAATGTTACCCCATCACGCCGAAACGGCTCAACGGTTTTGGATTAAATTTGACAAAATAAGTAGATTACGATAAGGACTAACACACAGGCGTAGTCCGACAACGCAGATATTATTTGCGGCATCAAATTCACTAGATTTCAAAGTTAAACCGCCACGGCTCCGACACAGCCCACCCCGGTGTTTTTTATACAGGATGAGTACTGAAACGAACCGAATAAATTCGATTAAATGGCTTATCCAATAAATTTGGGTTAAATTGAATATTCGTGTAGTATTACCTACTACACACCGCCGTAAAATAATGATAAGAAAGGCTTTTCATTTTTGTTGAGAACAAACAAACGACATTAGGTAATCCGAAACAAAGATTAAAATTTGTAACATGAAACAACCACAATCGCATGCGTTGTATCACGACTAAATCCTAGTTCGTCCAAGACCTATTAATCCAATAGGTCACACGGGAAAATATCACGATGTTACTTACTAAAGTCAAACTCAGTGGCGCGCAATATAGTATGGAAAAATAAGGAATATTCAATATTATCAATCATAGATATTCTGATTCTTTTCCGGGAAATTTTCTTATTTATTATCTATAGAATACAACTATGGCAGTTTTATTTACTATCAATAAAAATAATTGCCGAATTTTTTCCCAATACAAAATTCCTTTCGGATCTTCAAATTTTTCGTGTCCAAAATGTGTGGAGAAAATTAATGTTTTTCGCGCTCCCACAATCGCGGACTCAATAAATGTAGAAGATTGCACCCCTAAATAATTGGCTGAGCGGCGCGAAGCCTACTACTACTCGATTAGGGTCAAAAAAATTATGGTGTCTTGTCTGTTTGTTTGTCCTCGCAACTCTCCTAAACAGTTCCACCGATCGGGCTGAAATTGTGTACGTTCATTCTCTATTATAATAGCTCGCCACACAGCAATTTTAAATTTCCCAGAAGAACTGGCAAGAAACTTCGGCTGAAACCTTTTCAACGTCCATCCCAAGTATCTCGAAGCCTGTTACGACAAGACTTTCGTACATCTAACTTGTTTATTTTTTAGTTTTATTTGCAGCACTGAGGGAAGTGCTGACATGGCACCACCTAATAACTCACCAAGGTGTTTAGGCTGACATCCCTGGTACCACGCGATACCAGTGGTGCATTAGGTGATGTAGCCATCCGTGTCCGTTTCCATAAAAAAAATTTAAACAAGTGGAAAGTGATAATCCCAACCGGTAATTTTGACCCGTCCAGCCCTTTTTTATTACATGAAACTACGGCATAACAAAGTATGGAATTTTCGAATATGTAAAAAAAAAATCACATAAACGCAAACAATACACATTTGTACTTCGTTCCTACTAAGTACAATACATATACAATGAATTTTCATAAGCAGCGGTAGAGACGTTCTCGGTGAAGCTGAAGACCGATCTTCTAGATATGCCTATGTATGAATGACTATGTATGAACGCACGTACATAATTAGCGTTATTTTTCTAATTCGGTAACGGTCCAGCACATCGCTTGATCGCGGTCACTGGAACGAACGGTCGGCTCTGAACGTGATTTAGAGAAAAACACACTTTTACTAGAGATTATTATTTATTTAAGGCGATCCCTAAACCGAAATTATGATTACTTTTTATTAAATTAAGCGCGCGCGAAGCAATAACGTTCAAAATCAATGTTGCGGTAGAAGAGTTTTAATTTTTTTATAAGAAAAGTATTGAATTCTTTGACATGCCGTTAGAACTAGCACTAGAACCATTTAATCTTCATCTTTTGGTGAACTTAGTGGATAATGGTGTCATGCATGGAGCAATTAGAACATAATCTCGTTGAATAAAAAAAACGATTATATAGTGATTCGTTCATGAAAAGGTTATCAAAATTAAGCTATTCACTCTATCTAAAGAATATGATCTTAGAGTTTTATATTTCTATATAATTTTATCATAAATGGCAAAAAACCTATTTGACTTAGGCTCTTTTTTAACTGGCTAGTCGGACAGTTTATAACTCGCCTTAAGGCACATAACTGCTTTGTTTACACGTGAGTTTACACAAAATATGAACACTTTCAAAAAACGATCACATTAATACATAAAGCAGACGGACAGATTGATGGACGTACAACAAAGTGAAGGGTTCCGTTTTTTCCTTTTGAGGTACGGAACCCTTTCTTATGGAAACGCAAGACGCCCCGCCGTCAGCGTGGATTTTTGTGCCGACGACGCCGCCCAGAAGCAATCGGTCTCAAACGGGGGCTGCGAATGCGGTGCAGGCGCGACAGGTGCCTTTTTACGCTTCTCTTGAAGGATTTTACACTCCAGGAAACACATCGGGAAGAAGCGTTTACCAGAATTTCGCATTACGTAAGGTAAATGAAATATTGGAGCGCTTAGTCCGCAATTTAGGCAGCTCTACAGTAAACGGATGCATTCCCTGTCTGCCACAAGTGGACCTGTGGTGAAGCGGTAAGGTCGTGACCCTAAAAATACATTAACTTTGTTCAAGAAGAAAAACTAAAAAAAAAACAAAAACCTAAAACGATTATCCGTAATCTTTAATACAAGTGGTCACATTAGGAAGGGCAGTCCTTTATTTTCCAGTATGCCTCCTTCCATCGTCCTTGTCATAGGAATGGACGGAAAAATTCCTTCTTTGGGACGGACAGTCCTTTTTTACTGATATGCGTCCTTGCATCTACGTTTTCATAGGAAAGAACGTAAGAAGACTTATTCAATAAGTTATGTACCCCTTAATTTGATTCCATTCAGATGTTTTGGCCGACTTATTAAGATGGTTCATAAATATTTGCGGGATCGCTTCGCTCGCCCAATGTTGTTTACGTTCCGTTAGTTCTTAGTTTTTTATTCAGCATTATTATGGTAGTACACCACACTTGATTTTGTCAAAATATTACATTGTACATCAGTTAGTTTGCTTCCCTTAAAAAAACTGCCCCTAATGGTTTGACTTACTTCTTCGAGATATTTAATAAAAATTCAGGGGCTCGTTTCGCTCGCACGATGTCATTAATATTTGGTTAGTTTGATTGCCTTCGAAGGTGCCGCGACATTTGTTATAATAAAAATATTTCATAAAGTTTTGCTATGTTGTTTACATTCCGTTAGTTTGCTTCCCTTTAATTAAAGGAACCGGTACTGCTGATTTGACGTACTCCTTCAAGATATTTCATAAAATTTATTGGTTCGCTTCGGTTGCCAAATATTTTCGTTACATTCCCTGTTTGCTTCACCGCCCTTGATTATTTCACTTACTTCTTCATGACATTTCACGAAAAATTTACGGGTTCGCTTCGCTCGCCCAATATTATTTAGATACATTGCTTTAGTTTGCTTCCCTTCAAAGACACCGCCTCTGAGGTTTAGGTTTCTTTTTAAAGACATTTCATAAAAAATTTGCGGACTCACTTTCTCGTACTAATTAATTGCTTTTGCATATCTTTTGCATTTATTGTGTAGTAAAACTGTGAATTTCTTATTATTATTTATTTTTATTATTATTATGAGTTTATTTTGTGAGTATTGTGGTTAACGAAAATAAATAAATAAAAGCTTGTAGAATTATTATTGTGTTCGGCATGCTTTGTATGCGTCGTTCTTTGTCCCTGAAAATAGTTGGCAACCCTGGGCTAAGTACACAAAATAAAACTCTCTGTTTTAATAGCGGGGGCCGCGGAATAGTGCTAATAAGTCCAAATATATCTGTCACGACGGAGAGACACCTTGTCCAATATAACTTCACTATCTTGAGAGACCCTGAAATGCACCACCTCCTAGTATTTCTGAAGAAGCGTAGTACTGGCTTAAAGTGTCAGAATACATTGAAGAGATTTAAGAATGTTTTAGCGAAAGTCCATTTCACACAGTAACTTATTTGTTAGAACCTTTGTTAGGTCACTTAGTGATTCGGTTAAATCTCGAGAACTTTTATGTCGGTCAACGGAAGTTCGTTTTGGTTTGAGTCAATCAGATGTCTCATTTTTAGCGAACCAACAATTTCACTAGCTAATGTTTTAATGTGGTAGATCCGAAGTTCATTTTGGTTTAAGTCAATCAAATGTAAAATTTCTAGTGAATTAACAATTTCACTAGCCAATGTTTTAATGTTATAGATCCGAAGTTCGTTTTGGTTAAGTCAATCAAATGTGTAATTTTTAGCGAATCAAAAATTTCCGATGGCTGTCGCTGTAATAAAAAGACTAGATTCCCTCCCCCATGCCTTATCTCCGATGATCTCTATACATAACAATAAAAAAAAATTGGCAACTTTACTTATAGAAAGATTACAGGGAATATAAAGCTAAGATTTATTACTTTTTGAGTTTGAATTAAAAAATCCTATCTTGATGTCGATTTTATTGTTACATACTCATACAATTCGCCAATAGATGGCGCCACTAGTGCATTTGCACCTAACTTAATGAGGGAGTTTCCTAATTTTTTAATTTAATGTCAATTGGTAGTCTAACTAAGCCAGGCTGAAAATGACAGTGAAAGAGTATTTTCAATATATTTATAAACGACGAAATTATACGACCTTAAAGTGCCGACCTACGATCAACTAAGCGTGACATCACCTTTGATACGTGTCATGTACTCCAAGTTTCACTCGGCTCGCGCGCAATTAAATTTTCAAAGTAATATTAGCTAAAACTTTAATAACTTCGTATTTTTTAAATATTTAACAATATTTTTCAGTGTTAGCATTGTGACCCTTAATCCTGTTAAATAAGACTGAAATTTATATCATTTTATTTGAAAGGGAACTTCCCCATGCGAGCGAGCGCGTATCTCCGTTTCAGCTTGGGCAAAAATGCTTTCGTATCTCTGTCCGGCGAATTTTTTTATTGCTTCAGTTTTTGGAATTTCAAAATGGCTCCGCCATGGATCCCCGACCCCTTTAGCCCGATCAAGGGGGTGGAAAATAATAAAAAAAAACAGACATGCAAAGACAGACTCGCGAGGTCTACAACTCACAGAGCCACTCGTTTAATCTGGTACGATAGCTTTGGGACCATAAAAGTCATGTTTGACAGTTTATGTTGGTATTCTATAATGGTTTTTAGAATTACAATTAAGGCTCCTGATATGCAGGAACGTGTAATGTATTTTTTATTGCTTCCGAACTGGGCAGAACTTGTAGCGGAGGTCTCGAGAGCTAGGGGTCTACCGTGGTATTATCACATGAGCGAGTGAAGAGACATCGCCACGATTTCAACCAATCAGACTGGCGGTGTCGAGTGATCTCGAGTGCGTTAACCCATACGATTGGCTGAAATCTCTTCACTCACTCGAGTGTACGCCGGTAGTAGGCCAGGCCAAATTTACCCCCGAGGAGATTCCAGTCTGGCTTGAAGGCGAACTAGCTGTCCGCGACTTCGTCCACGTGATCACTATACAAAGTCTCGTTCAAATCCCTTCAGAGGTTTTTGCGTGATGCAAGTTCAAACAGACTAAAAAAAAATTTCAAAACTGTTCTAACGCTTTCAGTTAGGTACTCATTTTAAGTCGCCCTGGTTGTTTTTTTTTTCAAATACATTTAATGTAAGAACATATTTATTTGGTTTTACTTTTTGGTTATACATGGGGATAGATAGAAGATTGCACTCAGTGTCTACGCCGCTCTTTCACACTAAACTTTAGTCATATTTGCATTTGTTTTCGTTCCTCTTTCGTTGCTCGCATAATTACTTATAGTACTGCCTACGAATAATAACTTTCTCACACAAACCGCCTATCGGAATTCCCAAATATGTTTTCTCCGCTAATGTCATAATCAGTGCGTTGAAGGGTTGGGATTCTTTAGTTTCTATCTAATCTCGTCAATAATCATGGTAGGTTGACTCAGTACAATAGGTTGTTGTAATACGGACTGCGTGCAATACAAAGTTGTGACTTTGTTAAAGATAAGCGTTTTAGGAGATAATGCGAAAATAACAAGAACACGCTTACAGCGGTCTGCACGTTCACTCACATAGAATATTGCCGTTCCACGCGTGACAGAGTATAGCCACGGAACGGAGGCTAGAGCTTAGAGCAACGGGTCCAACAGCTAAATATCGAGTAAGTTCCCTCTCCTTACATGGTGGTAGGGTTAAACCCGCTCGGGTTGGTACCACCGACCTGAATGAAGGTCTGTCGAAGCAGCTATGAAACATAGTTCGTGTTTCCCGTCTAGTTCAGTGTAGCCGGCTAGAATTGAGGGAAGTGCTGATATGGCACCTACCTACATAATTCACCAAGGTGTTTAGGCTGACATCACTGGCACAAGAAAACTAGTGCATTAGATGATGTAGCCTTCCGTGTCAGTTTCCATAAAAAAAAAAGAGATTTCAACCATCGACACGTCATGTTTAGTTGGTTGAATCGTGTCGGCGTCTCCTCAACCACTCCACTCACGCCGAGGTGTTCCCGGTTGCCGGGGTTTCAGAACACATTTCAGGGCGCAGTTCTTCTCAAGCGTTCCTCCAGCGGTAAGCGAGTCTCAAGGGGGACAACATGTACGGAATTTGTCGTACGTAAAGCACCAGACCGGATAATTCTGCATACCTTCTATAAATGATTTCATAAAAACGTGTATTAATGTGATTTTATTATAGCACTTTGCTTTCTTTTAAAAGCCATTTATTTGACGATTTTAGCTGACGTATAGGTGGTTTTAATATCGCTTAAAACTGTGTGAATTGCACCCAACACCCTGGTAAAGAACCGCGAGGAAACTTGAACACAGACTATACGAATGTGTTGTATGTAAAGTTTAAACGTTGTCCGAAAAGTGAATATGTATTTATTAGTACGAGCTGGTCAATAAATGATCGAAATTAACTTTAGCTTTTAAAATCGTGACGGCGGCGCAGCGCGGCGTCACTGCGTAAAATATTCTAACCGGCCAGCCCAGTAGTGGGGGTTTATTTTATTTACTTCTAACACATTTTATGAATACATTTTAGCTTTCTGAACTATTCAAAAACATAAACTTTAAGTATGCCAAATCTCACATTCCTCCGTCCGCGCAATTTGCTTAAAAGGGTTCCGTAGACGTATTACATAGAGATAATTTTCTTGGTCGTCGCGATATTTATGAAATGAACCAATAAAGAACTAAAAAAAGATGCATCCCGCCCGGCCAGGGTTTGAACCTGGGACCTTTGGCATAGATTGCCAACGCGATACCAACTTCGCCACCGGGCCTCTGACACATCCTCTCGAAATTCTAGTTGGTTTAATTCTTTAATTAATATATTTTTATTAAGCATTTATTTAACCTTTGATTTAGGCTTCTCATAGATCGGGAAAACCGGACAGCTAGACAGGGTAGAAGAAACTAGACGTTCCGAGTGCGAGGTGCAAGCGGGAAGAACATTGCTTTTGCAAGAGTAAGTATTGTATTGGATCGGCGTGGTGCTCCACGCACTACTTTCGACAACATAGACGCACAAAGTACGTCTGGTGACAAACCCGACCACTTTAGAAATGAAAAAATCCCATGCGTAGGCGCTTTATTACACGCACTGGTAGATATAACAGTGCTAAGTAATAGGCACTCACTACTACCAGAAAAGGGCTAATTCTCTGCAAGAACTGAACAACTTTTCTTTTAGGACGTTTGCAATGACCAAAAAAATAATTATTTTCTCCATATGTTTTTAAATACCTATAAAATGTATACCTGCTGTCAAAATGGACGTATTAGAAAAAACTTCCAAATTGTTTTTTTTTAATGAAAACCTGTTCATTATCAGCAGATACAGACTCACTCGCATTAGGCAGTTCGAAAAAACCTAAAACGTATAAGTATTAGTAATATATGCTAATACTGTGTATTTTAGAAAAATGTGTAGTGCTAACGTGCAGACGACTGCCTATTCTCACTCGCATAGGGCAGTTCAAAAAACTTCTAACCTAAAACGTACATTAGTAAAATATGCTAATAAATACTGTGTATTTTAGAAAAATGTGTAGTGCTAACGTGCAGACGACTGCCTGTTCTACCTAAGTTGCCATTGTATTTACGAGTAGGTATACGGATTCGTCGTTCCACTTGCCAAGTGTGTCGCCGATTCACTTTCTTTATCTGTGACATTGCGTGTGACGTACTGCAATCACTCTCTACTCATCATATCATACCCACCAAGGTTGTGAGTACTGTGTACTACAGTTGTTTACGTACCTTGAATTCCGGAAGTGTAACGAAGGGTGTGTCTTTCTTCTTCTTCTTCTTCCAAAGCTCTTCCAATGTTCCACGGGCTCCAGATTATGCATCCTTAGAGAATCGGCATTCTCTATATTCATTCATTCATTCGATATCTATTCTAGGCTCGCATATAAATGTAGACTTTTCTGCTTAGCAGTAGGCGGACTTATTGCCGGAGGCAATCTCTTCCAGTCGACCTTTATACACTACAACACATTCGTATCGTTAGTGCATAGGTTTCCTCGCGGTGCTTTCCTTCACCGGGGTGCATTGTAATTTTGGACACATTTTAAACTAAGATTTTAAAATCCGGAAAAATTGTGCGCATACCGAGTATCGAACCCACGACCTCTCGAGTAAGAGGCTCTCGATAATTCGAGAAAGACAACAAAATAGACAAAAAGCAAGGAGTTTACTACGGTCCAGTTACGAATAAAGGTCGTATTGTCTGGTGTACTGTGGAGTTTTGGCTCATTTCCCCAAACATTTCGTAAAAAATTGCGGGATTGTTTCGCTCGTCCAATGATGTGATTACATTGCATTACTTTACTTCTGTTCAAAGGCACAGCCCTGATAATTTTTACTTACAGACGGACAGACCGACATACAGACAACGAAGTCTCACCGGTTCCGTTTTGTATATTTGAGGACGGAGTTCTAAAAACAGTAGATCTTCGATGTGTTGAACGCTAGCTAGTCAAACGACAATTTTTTTAACGAATCTTTCACAGATGGCTACATTACCTAATGCACCGACACTGTGCATTAGCGGGCACCAAAATAATTTGTTACCCGTGATGGCATACGGCTGGAATTGAGGGAAGTGATATGGCATCTACCTACATAATTCACCAGGCTGTCATGACTGGTACCAGAAAACTGGTGCATTAGGTGATGTAGCCACCCGTGTCACTTTCAATTAAAAAAATACACCTTGGTGAATTAGATAGGTACCATGCCAGCGCATCTCTCTAATCGAGCCGGCCATACTGAACTGCACGGAAAACACGAACTGATCTTCACAGCCGATCAGTGCTGTGGTACTAACCCGGCGTTAAACCCTACAAACTAGTATTAGGAAAGGAATCTACAGTATACGTGGAACTCGAACGGCCAGCATCGACGGTCAAGCGGAGACCTATCCACTACCTGATCCTGCTCGGCAGTGCTTCGGTAAGTAAGTACCGAGTGCTACAACCACTGAACTAACTACGCTGACGAATATTTAGGCATTTACGAATACGAATATTAGTGCACAGCACTACCGCGCCGCTAAAGGCTAATGATTCTCCTAGTCTCATAATCTTCAAAAGCAGTTGAAAGAATAATACGAAATTAAGTAAATATGTTATTACTGTCTTAATTTTGTATGTATTTTTTATTTTTTTTTTAACATAATTCTATTATTTCTTTTTCTTTTTTTTATTTATTAATTTTTTTCTCTCTTTTTTATGTCTTGGTCGTCATCTGTCATTCATATTTTCTAATTTGTAATCCAACACATGTTGGCTGTTATGTAACTCATCGGCTAGCTACCTTATTTAAATAATTTTGTGTATTTTGGTGTAACATCAATAGGGGGGCAGGAGGAGATTACCTTAAGGTAAAATGCCCTCCTATT
>WYDE02167409.1:0-10989 GCA_009867175.2 Adela reaumurella | reverse complement strand
TGTATATACTGACTAGTGAAAGAGGCTAGAAGCTCAGAGTAATGTGCAGGAATGCTCTCTGCATTTATATGACAAACATTCAAGTTATTAGGGAAAGAAGAGAAAGTGTTGTGCAGAAGATCGCTGAGATGCGGAGAATGGGATATACTATCATCTGCATCGCTGAACTCACCTGTAATAGACAAGGAACAGTTTGCCGAAAGATACACATCAGACTCTGAAGATGTACTAGACATGCTTTTAAAATATATATATATATATATATATATACTCAATACCTAATAATTATTATAGTTATATATAAAAACTAATTCAACTTATAACCTCACTGAATTTCATCTTAATTCCCGCTGGCAGACTGTAGATAGTTAAATTACAAAATTAAACAATGAATAAGAAAAAAAGAAAAGAAAAAAAAACACAAACAAATCGACCAGAACAAAAGAATATCAAAGCAAGAATGCATAATTTACATATAAAGTAATCTATGAGTATAAAACGATTGATTCCCTGATCGAAAAAACAAGATCGATTAAAAATGTGTACATCATCACATCACTATTATTGTTGTCGCTTTGAGCGAGTTTGCCTGCTTGCACCCGTAGCAGAAGAAGAAGAAGAAAGCTTAGATAACGCAACTTTTTCAACCTCAATGTTTGTGGCCGAAACAGCAGGACGACGACCATGTCCCTCTTTAACTTGGGAGGGCAGCTCATCAGCCAGCTCGGCCAGTCTTTCGAGAGAGTTGACGCGATGTCTCCCGCCATCCTTTGACACAACGAAGACCTCTCCGTCGCGCGTCCAACATCGCGTTACTCCAAGTCGGCGGCGCGCCTCCATGAAGATACGGTGGCGGGCCGCGATGAGGAATTCTGACACAGTCATCCCGGAGCCCTTCAATGCTGTCTTCTTGTGCCAAACTGCATCGCGCACATCACTGCTGCAGAAGCGAACAAGGACAGGACGCTGCCGCCCTTCTACACGCGACGGCGTCCCGAGGCGATGGCAGGCGCGGAACATTGCAGAGTCAGCTACAGAGACTTCCACTTTCATCCTCGTCTTAACTAGATCGCCAACAATGTTCCTGATTTCTTCACCAGCCGTTTCGGGTACACCGTGAACAATCAGCACTTTCCGCCTCGATTGGATTTCCAAAAGGTCAATGCGAGCCTCCGCTCTCGCCCATTGCTGCTGCATCGAAGAGATCGCCTGCTTCATCGTGTCACCGAAGGCCCGGATGTCAGCCGCAAGCATGTCGAGCTTATCGCTGAACTGCGCACTCGAAGTCTGCGGTGTGAGCACTGCCTGGGCGGCTTGCACGTCCGACAGTCGAGCATTGAGGTTGCTCAGCCCAGACGCCAGCAGTGTCTCCAATTTGGCTGCATCGGCCGCTTGTGACATTGTGAAATGTTGACACGAACAGAAAGTGACTAGTGAATGTGAATAACAGTTTCAACAGTCTCACCAGCTAGGATTACACGAAACTACATTTGATCCTATTACTATATTTTCCAGTGAGTAAATTAACCTAATTAAATTTTAATTTAATGCCTTTTATTTATTTAAAAAAACGATAAAAACTGGGAGTAACTTTTAGGTGACTTGTTTTGCTGACCTACCCACACAAAAAAAAAGTAAAGTCTTTGTATATGAAGATTAAAGAGTCAAGTTCACGAGAAAAATAAAAAAAACAATAGGCGGTGTCGGGATTTCCGAAGTGCGTGGGAAATGTGACTCGAACACAAACAAATAGTAGCACGTGCCAACCGGCGGAGACTTGTCGTCGTGGGAACGTACATTCCATTTGTCATCACATCACATAACGCCTTCTAAGTACATAACCAGTTTCTTCTTTACCGATTAAAAATTCAATTGAAATACATGCATCCAAATACTCAAAGTCAAAATGACGTTAGAATGCCTACGTATCTACTGCGCGGATCGTGTGATTCGCGACCGAGACATTGCCCTCAACAGCACCGGTTTGCTTTAACAGTTTAATGGAAATGATCAACTCTACTGCAGTTTTTACTCGGCTCCGCGAAGGCGCGCCGCGCCGGTGAAACTAGTCCCGCGAGGAAAACCCGCTCTATGCGCGCGCAGTAATGAATGATCAATTTGAAAGTCGAACACTTGAAAAAAATGCGAATAACCAACGAGAGAAAGAAGCGGCGTGGAAAACTGTGACTGGAAAGCGATGCGATGTGACAAGTATCTAGACCCGCGCACCCCGTGCGCAGTTGCGCGCTCCATTTCTGCGTGTCCCCTCTCATCTATCCGCGCGACGATGCTGCAGAAAGCTGAACTATGAATGTGTCGAAGCAATAAAATTGATCGCACTTTATCGATCGTAAAATATGAACAGCACGGTTTGCTTTTACGTATGTAGGTGCGAACATAATCTACGATGTTTATTCCTTGTTTCGCATTAAATTGAGACGTTTCCCGCGCGTGCTACGCCTAGCTCAGACATAATGCAGAGTTCGCTCGCTTACGTAAACTTTCTTCGCTAAGCTCGCTAACTGTAGATAGAGGCGGAGACAGCTTTCTAAAGTTCAAGGCGTCGTCGTCGTCGTCTCCGGCTTCCGTGCGCTAAACGCTCGACCGTTAAGCGCAGATCGCTTCTAATTTTATTTTATTATTAATTTCCATCGCGAGTTACGAGACGGCCGGAACCGTTCCGATGGACAAATACGGCGCGAGTTAATTAAATACGCTAGAAACGAGCTCGCATTTCGGTTAATCGGCATTCTGGGATGATTGGAAAAGGCTTTCAACTAGTACTCGCTGTGCTTGAATAAATTTACCATTACAACGATGATAAGGTCCAACGCTATCGAAGTGCGGTCTTTAACATTGTTGCTGCAGGTAATGAGTGCGGGGCGTGGACAACAGAGCGCGAGAGGAAGTAGACGTCAGCCGCGGACTTTGTCAACGTCGTTCGGACGCGTCGCCTGTCAATTTGCGTGTTTTTTACAAAGTCCACAACGTTCTACAACGGCAGTGGAATGTCCACACGTCGTCGTATTCGTACTGAACGAGCTTTCGATGTCTCTCGTTATGGAACAGTTTAACGGTGTTTCGCTAATAGTAATGCTGTTTATTGGAGCTCTCCTTTTATTTAATTTGTGGTTGTTGACAATGTAAAAGGGTCGATGCAACAGTAACTAACAGTAGATATAGTTATAGAATACTTTCTTACAAACAGATAAACGTATGTATATGTTTATCAAGAACCCGCACATTAAAAGGTGCTTTATTTTATTGATATGTAAATAGAATAGAGCTTTTTAAATTTTACAAAGATTCGTAAGATGTAAATCTGAATTATGGATTGATAATTTGTGATGAAATGACTTGTTACCTTAACGGTCTGGTTCTTGAGTGGTTTGTCCGGGTCGTGGACGTACTCGAGGGTGATGCCGTAGAACTGACCCTTGTTGATGTAGGTGATGCGGTCGTCCTCGCGGCGCTGCGAACTGCTGATCGGCGACTCCAGGTGGTACTTGAACCCGTACGGGGAGAATCTGCCGTCATCCAATTAACATTAGATAAATATGCCGGTAAATAGACAACAATACAATGCCATAAATAATTATTAAAAAAATAAATAAAAATAGTGCCTAAAAATTTGGCTCGAGCCCGCCTGATGTTTGTCTCAGTAATATAAAAAAAATCCGGGATTTGTCTACATCCTTAGTGATTTTGCTAAGTTCCTAGTGATAAGCCAAATGCCTGGGCAGATAACATTTATATAGCATAATCAGTGCCTTCGGTCTGCAGCTCTGCAGTCTGCAGTTTGGCGCAAGGTATATATCATGCTTTATAATTGAGCAAACAACAATTTGTCCCTTTTTCAGTTTGTGTGTAATATAAATAAAAGTATGACGTAAGTTACACACATACATTAATACTTCTGCATAAAGGTACCACCGGCCTGACGTAGTCAACTTTGTTGGATAAAGCTCTAAAATAAAAAAAATACGGAAACATTTTTTCACGTTTCCAATTACCTACTTACAATTTTCTTCCACCAGAAATTGTATGCATATGAACTTGACTAGTTGTAAAGCCTCTAAAAAACAATACAACGTATCTTTCTATATTCAAAATTACTCTTCCGGTATTTTTCAATTTACTACATACAGGAATTCGGACGATCACAAATAAATCTTCCGGCATTTGCTTAACTGACTAGGGAATTGGGTAAATTCAAGCGTTATCTATATTAATGCTACATTAAGGTACTCGTATAAATTTGAAATAGAAAATGTTGTAGCATTATACTGGGTATTTCTGTGGTGAATTCATCATCTTCGGAAGGCGATTTAGGAATTCAAATGGAACAAATCATTTCTCTTGAATTATTCTATATTTGATCAAAAAACTTTGAATGCCGTATATTTTTTTCTAATTTCTAGAGGTTAGATCAATACATTCATTGCAAAAAACATACTTTCGAATACATGCTTATTTATCAGATACATATTTATTAATCAGTATCATGGGCGTAGCATACTACATACTACTTAAAGTTGGTGCCCGTATCAGCATAGGTAACGTAACATATCTAAGAAGCAAACGAAAAAAGTTGGAAAGTTTAGTTTAGCTCGAAATTTAGTGAATCATGCTTCATCTAAGCTATATAATCGTTTCGTGTTGACCACACGTTAAGAGGAAAACTATTGCTCTAACTGAGACAAACCGCTTTTATTTGGTTTTGCCGGGTACAAATTAAGAAAATATAATATTTTCAATCCGAGACTAACGACAATTAAATGGAATCTAATATCAACAGCAATAATATACGTAATACAAATAATTACTTCAAACAATACTCACTTAAGCGAGATAGAAGCAAGTCGAGAAATGCAATGAAACAAAGCAAAAAAAGCTGTTTAATTTTTAATCTGTTGTCAGACAGACTTGTCCTTGTATCGACCGGTCCTCGTCCAGTTTTGAAAAGGAAAAAAGTGGACTCTCGTCTTCCTGAGAAGAGCGGAAGGAAAACCCTGGCGTGACATCCACGTATACATAGGTAATTGAGGTGTTTTCATCGCGTGTCGTCTCTCATTACGGCGGACACGGCAGCGGCGTGATGCAGTGTCGCGTGCATTGCCGTCGTCGCCTCCGAGTGCACGTTGCCACGGGCACATTTGTCCACGTTCTTTCACCTTATGACCTCCTAGTATCTTTTGAATTTTTCGTTCCTATTTTCATATATTTTGTTCTAAGTGAATCTTATATAATAAGAATAATATATTATGTGCTTTCTGACAGTGAGGAATTGGATACGTATCTGATTGTAGACGTACTCGTATATGCGGGTCAGCGGAGATGGCTTTTACGAGCGAGAATTTAAATTTTCATTGCAACATCTGTTACAAAGACCAAAAAAACAGCTATCTAAACTAGGTATAGGTACATCGACGGAATCTTCTCTGCAACTCTGCATCTAATAGCCTACAAACTTGCTACTGGAATCCAGCTGAGATCGAGGAATATCACGACTTAATTGAAATAGTATCAAAAATTCATTTCCGTTGCATTCGCGCACGTCGCGCCGCTCAATCATTGTCAGATACATAATCCAGTTGTAAAAGGTTATTACAAAATGTTAGCGACGACGTCGGTAAAAACACCTCGCGATCAGTCGGCGGCGGCGAGTGCGTCTGCGCGGGCTGTCGTGAATAAATCAATTCGAGAGGCGAGGAAATTAAAGTGCGCGCAAAAACTGTCGGGTTCAAGCGAGCTAACAAAGTGACGCGTCGAAAAAAATACACCTCACCGAGAGACGAGAGCCGCGAGACATCCGCGCTCCCGCCGACTCCGAGAGGACTCGCCGCCAAATTAGATGCACATAATCGCCGCCATTTATAAGTATCGGAGTCCTTAATATTATCGAGGCGTCGATGACTCGAGAGAGCATATAGAGAGTGCAAGTTTACCGAACTGCGAAATTGATGGCGGTGCTTTTGTTTCTCGAGGAATCTGATAAGACATGGCCGAATGGAAATTAGCTGTATCGGTAATGGTGGGCTTGACGACCAGATGGACGGACTGCGGGGCCAAAGATATCGGTCGATGGAAATGGAGGCATTGTTCTCCGGAGACGAATGTCTCTGGGCGGCGGTGGCAGCCCGCACGACGTGCATTCTCTACATTGTTCGTTCTTTCAGGACGCATGAACGCCCGAGTAGCCACAGAAGCGACATAGCCGCATTCAGCTTTATTCGCAAATGGAAAAGACTGCGTGCCGTAAAAGCGTTCATTGATGGCAGCAGGCTGTTCTGATAACAGTAATCACGTTGCCTTCGCGCCTACCGTCTAGTAAGGAGTTTAATTTAGCGGCAACCGACTATTACTCGTAGCTTCCGAGTGCTACTTGAGCGGCTTCTATCAATTTATAGTGCGTCGTACTCGGCCTGCCCACTGCTCACGGACCTGCTCCCGCCCAGCCCCGCGCCGCCCGCCCCGCCACCGCCCTACGCTCGGACGCATTGTGCTGCGAACTGATTTTATCGCAGGATGTAATTAATGTTCGTCTTTACTATAACACTAAATTTACTAATTTGAAAAGAAATACATTTGTTTATATTTGTACCAGCAACCACACTCGGTTTTAGCCGTGAGATGCACGCGCCTATACAGTGAGGATTTTTTTCCGTGGTTTGCCATCACCGTAGGGACTTTCGGAAATAATGATGGATACCGCAACAAAAACGGGTCAGTGGTCCCTAAGTTTAATTGAACGAAAGGGCGCGCAGATTTACGTTTGACAGACAAGTAATAAAATGTTGGAGCTTGGGAAAAAATTCTTTCGGATGTCCAGATGGCTGATTTTATTTCGATTAAGTTTTTGCAATTTTTCAAGATATGAGTTATCCTTCCTTCATTCCTTCAACCCGGTCCGGGGGTGAGTACTGCTCGCAATTCTCAACCGAATCTCGTGAAAGTTTTTTTTTCGATTCAAATTTTTAAAATTTCAACTCCCATGGCGGAGTCATTGGGGTTGAAGGGGTCGGAGGTGTGAGGTGGTGGAAATAAAAATAAAAAATAAGACAGACATGCAAAGACAGACTCGCGAGATTTACAGCTTACAGAACCACTAGTTAAAAAGGTCTTATAGTCTCACCCCCGATGTGTGTGCATTGTTTGTATGTGTTAATGTCCGCTCTCACCAAAATTTGTACGAAATTTTGAAAGAATCAGGGAACCCTTTTCGTGCATGTTGCCATTTGGCCCCGCGAAATCAAATTACTTATTTGCTTAAACTACCTTCACAATTTTTTTCAAAAAATTTCATAGAGATTTAACCAGTGCCTGATATAAATTAAATTTAATGCATCAGCGTATTCGACAATTACGCCGTGAAATTAAATGCAGTCCCAAGAGACACGACGTAAACGGCGTCCGGTAGAGGTAAAGAGGTGCACGACGAAAATTAATTTGAATTGTGTACGGCACCATGAAGTCGGTGTGCATTTTATAATTACGCCTTAAATTTAAATATATCAAGTATATAAACGGAGTAAACGGCATCCGGTATAAAGCGAACAGGTGCGTGAAGTTAAATTAATTTGAGTTATGGCGTTGCCGTGCGGCATTTCAGCGTATTCGGCAATCACGTCGTAAAGATGGGCGGGACGGGTTAAAGTTACCGATCTCGATCCTCACTTTCCACTTTTCCGATTATAAGTGGCTACTAGCAACACATTTATCGGCTTAGTTGGCTCAGTGGATACGGTATTCGGTATTCGATTACAGAAGTTAAGCACTGCCGAGCGCTGTCAGGTATTGGTTGGATGACCGCTTGACCGTTGACGCTAGTCGTGGTACGGATTCCACGTAAACTGTAAGTCCCTCCCCTTACATGGTGGCAGGGTTAAACCCGCCCGGGTTGGCTACAACGCACTGAATCAAGGTCGGCCAAATCGGCTTTTAAAACATAGTTCGTGTTTTTTGTCCAGTTCAGTGTAGCCGGCTGGAATTGAGGGATGGCCCTACCATGGCCCTACATGGCACCAACCATAATTCACCAATTATATAACTCTCCAAGGTGTTTAGGCTGACATAACTGGTACCAAAAATGTAGCCTTTCGTGTCAATTTGCATTAAAAAAAACACACAGAACACAGACTTATTCTTGCTGGTATCAATAAGGAAATTTCCTCTAGCTAAAAATGTCCGTGCGTGGTAATGAAGCATTATGTAGCGTCACCCGTGGCCGACATGCGACAAACCATCCCCAGCTAATGAGAGTGCTGGCGGCTAGCTAGTATCGAGTACCTAACTAAGTCCGTAGCTACATAATATAGCAGTACTCTTACATAATGATGACTTGCCACGTAGAGCCAAGTAATACTATGGTTTTCTTGTGTTTTTTTTTTAATTCCAAGAATAACGGGATTAAATATAATTTTCAAATACGTACAATAATAATGAACACGTCAAGTTTACGGCAACTATATAGTAAGTATGTTGAAGTAGTAAGGTAGAATAGTAAGTAGTAATTAGTTTATTTTATAACGTACTTAGAGATATGGGTAATACAGTAGAATTCATTTTGACATTCAGTTAAAAAAGTATCTGGAATTGATCATTCAGTTCGCAGCGACCCTGTTAATTCCGACTCAACATTCGTTAAACCCATTGTTACTAGTGATGAGAATTGGTTTACCAGTTTGACATGCAAACCAGTCAAAAAGCTTCGGAATGGCGCCTTCGAAATGAACTGAAACCGAAAAAACACGCAAGAGTCGAATAAAAGTCAAAGTCATGTTGACGGGTTTCTTTGACAATCGCGGTGTTCTCGGACTCGTAATTCTTGCCAGAAGTTCAGAAGGTAGATAAAGAATAATTTATTATGTGAGCTTTATGCGGAGTTTGAGAGAGCGAATACGTCGAAAAGGCCAGATTTATGGAAAGAGAATTCTTGGATTTTGCACCACGACAACGCGCCATCGCACAAGGCCATCATTGTGAACGAATTTTTGACCAAAATCCAATAAATACCATCGAACAACCACCGTATTCGCCGGATATGCTCCAGCCGACTTTTTTCTCTTTCCAAAACTCAAATTACCAGTTCGAGGCACCGTTTTCAGTCGATAGAAGACATAAAATATAATTCGCGGGGGGAACTGAACTAATTTCCGAGAACCGGAATAATTTCCGGAAAATGCATTTAAAAATGTTTTCATAATTGAATTATTCGTTGGCTTAAGTGTATAATTTTGGAAATGCCGTACTTCGAAGGTGAGAAAATAAATTTGAAATAATAATAGCATTTTGTGTATTATTGATCTTTTCCCGGTACTTTCTTGACAGAGTAGTAATACTTATGTAGATAGGTACCATAATTGTTTAAGATTATTTTTTTTCGGCCATTTATATTTTTCTTATATGTTTGAATATGTGTGTGTGTGCTGGCACTCCGATGAAGGAAAAAATTGTGAGGAAACCCACTTCCAAACCGGTTGGTCGCCGTAGAAGTGTATGACTAAATCCTCTCATATCATGTAAATGAGAGAGTCCTGTACCCAGCAATGCGGCGAATAAAATGGCTGCAAAGGAAGGAGTATGTGTGTCGTAAACACCTTTTGTGGCACTTTAGCTTGTCAACAAAATTGTCTTTGTTAAATGGTTTTATTTCACTTCAGATTATATAATACTTCAGAACTATAAAAACGAACTTTAAATTCTGCTTAGCGAATTTCAAATCCCTCTTACAATGATATAAGTAGATCGATCGTTCGGATTCATCTCACGATGAAGATACATCTCAACTATCTTCGGATGATTTAATTCTAATGTACGGATGGAGCTAAGACGTTATCTAGGCTCGATGGAGCGGAAGCTCAGCGCAAGCGTGTAAGGTGCACGAGAGTGCTTGCCGGAACATCTCCGTCGTTCGCTCCGCAGCGCCGCGCCGACCGCCGCCAGCTCGGTTTAGCTCGCACCGCTGCGCTGCGCGAAGCTAACACCGACCGGTCCAGGCAGAGACAACCCGTGTGATATCCCATGCAGTGCGATAGACGTAACAGATTAACGGCCGATTCCGTTACGTTTGAGAGACTCGATCAGAAACACTACTATTATCATACATACATACATAGCATCACGCCAGTTTCCCAGTGGGGTAGGCAGAGATCTCCACTTGCCTCGATCCTGACATACCTTTGCCGCTTCTTGCACTCTCATAATATTCTTGATACATGCTCTTCGGTTACGGGAACTGCGCACTTGCCGATTTTTAAGAATCTGTTCGATTTGTTCTTCCCGACTCTTCCACTCACATTCGCTCCAAAAATTTCTTTCGATAGTCTTCTATCATCCATTCTTCCGACATGACCGAACCACCGAAACATTCCTTTCTCAATCCTTGTCACTAAAATCTTCTTTCAGACCACAACGCTCTCGCATTTCACAATTCCTCAATCTGTCTTTCATTGTGACTCCACACATATGTACTTCTCAACGCGCGTATTTCCACAGCATTTATTCTGATTATGTGCTTCGTATGCCATACCCAACTTTCCCTCCGGTACATCAGTGTAGGGGCCAGCACTCCACCATGAACAGCCAAATGTGCCCTATTGGACATACTTTGGCTGCTCATAATAGCATGCAATGCCCCTTTAACTTGATTTCCGGCTTTCACTCTCTTTTCCACATCTCCTTCACATTTTCCATCCAGTGTTAACATATTCCCCAGACATACAAATTCGTTCAGTTGCTCCAGCCTCTCATCCAGTCATTACATTGCATTCCGAGATCATTTCATTCCTCTCCAGTACCATTAGGTACTTTCGTCTTGTTTACATTCTCTTTCATTCCTTTCCTTTTAAATGCTTCCACCATAATTTTAACCATGTCCTGCAATTTGTCCACGACTATTAATGTTTACTTGATCAGCGTCGTTGGCTCAGTGTTTCGATATTCAGTATTCGATTACCGAAGTTAAGTAATGCTGGGCGCGGTCAGGAC
>WYDE02167298.1:0-10990 GCA_009867175.2 Adela reaumurella | reverse complement strand
AGAAGGAAAGAGAGGGAAAACGGAGATGCCTATCTCATATAGTGTTGCCAGTGTGCAACAACAGGTCAAGCATTAATGTACCTGCCTTGTTTTGATATTAAGCTCCGTATTCTTTTCATAATACCTACGTATCTCGTCAATGTACAAGTCCAGAAGCAAAATTATATTCTAATAGCCTAAAATATATTATTATAATGTAAAAACAGAACCTATCTCCTTTTTTAATTTAAATTGCCTATATATTTTAAAAGTAGTTAACATGATTGATATAACTATTAAAAATGTTCTAAATGTGAATAGAAATCTAATATTCCGAGACAACAGTTATTAGAGGAGTCAACGAAAAACGAATCTAAACATGTAAAAGTATATCAAAACATGTTTTCATCGTAAAATCGAAGATGAGGTTTTAGGTTTTCGAGTCATGGTTACACGAATAAAACGTACAAGAAAATACTTAAGTAACTTTGCAAGGAGCTAAGCGCATTTATAATAATATTACCTACTGAAACGAAAAAAATACAAGCAGGAAGAACGATTGACTTCGTGATTCGATTTTCAGGAGACCCTGTGCATCAATAGATGGCGTCACTGATACATATACATTTCACTTCATACGAATTGAGTGTCGGAATTTTTTATATCGCAAGTGGAGCCCAACAGATAAGGCAGGGCCCTCTGTCAAAACCAATAATTACTTTTAAATAGTATATTAATTATGTATGTAGTAGAATTAACAGAGATGACATAATTTCTATGACAGGGGTTAAACTACATATATATATATAAGTAGGTAAAAAAACTTAAATTAAACTACGTATAGTAAAAAACAGTAACTGTAGTATTTTGCATGTTTTAAAAATCTGAATTTTGAAATATAAAAATAGTAATTGCACATTAATTGAGTTTTAATAGTTAATTGTTGAATGTATTCTGTCACACGTGAGAGTATGACTTCATGAACTACACATACGAGTATTATTATCCTTCCATAAATTTGAATCGAGTAGCGTTTATTATGTTCCTCGAACTTTACTGAAAATTACTGTATATATTTGGACAGATTATATTCTAATACTACAACACCGAGAATATTACTTAATAATATAATTATGTATTTCTCTATTCTATAGATTTAATTATTATTTACCATGGAAGATACATGGATTATCTCATAATACCTAAGTTATATTTAATTTTATGTATAAAATAAAATTGCATTATTAGTGCGGATGATACGATTGTATACGTATTACGTATTCGTAAATATTCAATTAATATTATTGTCCTAAGAAAATGAAAAAAAAATAATAATAAGGAATCATATTTTTTTGGCTATTGCTGCAACTTATTTAAAATATTTGTCGCTATATATAATTAGATATTATTATTATGTATTTTATAAAAAGGATTCAAGATATTCCATTCGTCCATAGTAAGTTGGTTGTACATAGGCATTTTGCATAATGATGGTGCGCTAATTCATTACAATTTGGAGGTTCACTTAAATTTTAGTCTACACGTATAAAGTGTAAGTTAAATATATTTATTTAGAGTTCAGCCCACAATCCACCACTACCACCACACAAGCACATCAAAATTGAAAATAAATGTTATTTCGCTTTCGTGGTAGCTATACCATACCTAAATAGTAAACAACAATATCGAAGAATATCGTATTGAATTAAGTTCACAATAGCACGATTGAAGCGAACACCGAATACGACCATTTAAACTATACATACAACGGAGGCTTTTACTTACTATGCATAACAGTGTATTGTCATCGTCCCTGTACATTTGTGCAAAAACGTCTTAAGTAAATTTACAAAGCTGTCGTCAAATCATTAAATAAGGACTTAAGTGGACTTATGATGTTTTTCGTCGTTACAAAAGGCTGAACCGAATATTTTGGCCTTAAAACAAGTTTGTGAACCAATAAGTCATTATTTAATTTTGTTTCCATGGCACTTACACACCTATGTGGTCTGCCATTTAATTATGAATCAAAACAGCATAAAACAAAACTAAAATATTTTATGCAATTAGAAACTTTTTAGAATCGCTCCTCAAAACACAGAGAGCAATAGAATAAATACACTTTTAAATGATAATGTGATATGAGCTTCGTCTCATTTAAATCTGTTTTTTTAATAATACCATGCTTATTAAATGTTGACTTGACTTATATTACATACAAACACACAACATCATCATCATAATCATGTTACGAGTATATTAGTAGTAAGAAGACTAATCGTTCATGTTATCGAAGAAAAGAAATCGCAGCACAACATCGGCCACTACTTTCATCAAAGTAAAGTACAATGCCAACCAGCAGGAGACCTACGAAGACAGTGAAGGTGCGTGACCTAACTGTGCAATATTTTAACAGCATATTTGCTCACTGCTCAATACCCAGAATAAATACCGCGATGGAACATAGCCTAATACCACCTTCTCGATGATACAACTCAGAGAAAACACCTATATATTTTGAACTAAAATTTTCGACAGACATACTAATTTAATTTCAGCCGTCGAAAACAAAACGGAATAATGATACGATTATGTTCTTTGTACGAGTACCACAAAAAATTCTACCATTTAAGACTCTCACATTTTAAATTTCAAAAATCTTATCTTATAATATTTGATCATCTTTTCCAATTATTTTAAGTAACAAGAAAATATTCCCCACATGCTTACACTTCACTGCTTTGGTAAACAAACTTATGATATTTAAGGTTAACGGTATGCCGTGTTTTAGCTTGGTACTTAAGTCCTTTTATATAAATTAACTAAGTAATTTTTGCACAAAGATCTTCAAGGTATCTTAAAATTATCAATAAAATAATCACGAATTATACTTATTAGTTATTGCTTAATAATTAACAATTTTATTACTAGTGCTTATAAATATAATCTAGCTGAACATAAGAGACAGACAGAATTTTACAGTCATATCAAAATAAACTTGCGCTTTGCTTACTGATTTCCGATATGTATTTACCGATTAATTGAAAAGCTAGGCTAAGCTGAATTTCGTTCAAGCGAAATGTTTAGATAGAGAAGTCGAGCTTATCACTTTAAACTAGCGCTAAACTACATATTTTGTAAATCCCTTGTACGTGATATTAAGATTTAGACCTTTTTACATGACTAGATTAAAAAAATCGCAGACAGATACCTAGATATGCATTTTTAAGAAAATATTATGAAATACTATATTTTATAAGTTATCGAATAAAAATCAATACAAACTAAAATGCATAGGTACTTATTTAATAATATATCAATAACATGCTAAGGTATTTAAAAAAATAAGGATTTTTTTTATTTGAGCTCTTCGGATTGAACTAAATAAGTATAATATTTTTAAATTGAGCAACTCATGAACAAGAGCAAGGCTTCTATTTATTAAAAACTTGCGATTAATACCTAAAGGTAAGTACAATATATAAGTAACTATAAAATTTTAATTTTAGAAGAATTGACAGCGAATACCTAATGCATATGAAATGGAAAATATACAAATTTTCATTTACGTACTCACAGACTTTCTATTAAATATAAAAAGCTTTTAAAACACATCGATACACATTTAAATAGGTAAAACGTTTGGTTTTATTTTAAGTGGTTAATGACTTAGTTATGTATTTTAAAATTACTCTCGACATAGCTATATGTATGTTTTTGAGAAAACATGCATTTGGAGAATATATGTAATTAAATTTTGGTATCGTTGAAAATCGTCTCTTAAATTTGTATATTAATTTAAATTCAAATTATGTAGTAGGACATAGCAGAATATTCTATGTTGTAAGTAGAATTATCACGGAACTAATAGCAATGAAAAATATAATATTTCTATTAATTCTACATTTCTCTTCCAGATACTTTTTTATGTATTGCAGCGAAAACACGAAAAAAGATTATCGTATATTATTTGTATACGTCTCGTTATACTCATTTTATCACATTGTAAGAAAAACTTAAATTAAAATAAATATTTTTAAAATTAACACCTACGCATTTGTGCATTCTAGATGCCCTTATATTATATTTAAAATTTGTTTGCGTTTATTATCCATTTACCACACAACCCAATACCGTTGCTAGCAGAGTTGCAGTGGTATAATATTTTTTTATGAACTTCGCGTGTTTCCCACACATCTCAATGATTTTTTTTTTCAATCGGTATGTTTTAATCTTTAACGCAAAAACTTTAACAAGCTCAACGTGAACATTTTTAATCCGGCTTAACTACTTAAATGTTTCATTTCTTTCCTTGTATTTTGGAAATACAAGAATACATAAATAGATTTTGCCGTCAAGCATGTAACAACAAACAACAATGTACAGTATTAGGATACCGCAGGTATAACATTTTGGACCCGTGGTTCTTTTATATTATTATAGTAACATGTACAGACAACAACGAGCTTCTTTATAGATATATAACGAAGACAAAAATGTTGTTACACATCTAAAATTGACGAAAACGACAGCAATATACATATATATAAATATAGCATTATAAGGTACACGTAGACATAAATTGTAGCTACGTTTATTTATAGTATAGATTATTTTAAGAATTAGACGTTTGATATTAATTAAAATTGAGCAACAAAAAATTAATTCAAAGAAGTACTAAAATATACTGATTTACTTAATACAAAACCCCATTGAAAAATTCAAATATTAAATTACAGTAAAATTTATAATAATATTTAAAACGTATGATGTAACAACATAATGAATGATAGTAAAATTAATTATTTTTAAATGAGTAATGTCTTTTTAATTAAATATTTTCAAATATTACGTTCGTTGTGCATGACTTAGGTCTATGACGTTAAATAAAAATGGTGTTTAACAATATCAAGTGAGTTTTCGTTTTCTTAAAATCTTAAATTACGTGTTTAATAGCAAAGAATCCTCTATAATGCTTAGCATTTAAAAATATTTATTGCAATGACACTTTTATTTATCTAAATATTTACTAAAAAAATCAGATACTTCTCACACTTTCTGTCGAGAATTCTTGTGAATTCGCAAAAAATCAATTTTCAATTCAATTTCTTAGTTCAATGTACTGTTAGATTTATTTGTACATCCAATGTTACTACTGAAATCTAAAAACGGGACTTTATTTAGCCTTTTTGGTCCTTTTATAATGATAAGTATCGTATCGCAAAAACAATTTTTTTAACATGGATTTGTCGTTGACATTGTATTTGACAAGTATTTCAATGTACATAAATTATATTTCATCAAATAAAAGAAATTCCCATTTGTAATATTAATAATTTTCTTTTGCATTTAATTTTAATAAAGATCTAAATTTTTATTGAATTTTCATTTTCTACTAAATACTAGGTGTATTAAAGTAATACACTTTTAATTAAATTGCTCTAAAATTTACTTTGTCTTTTAATGCCATGAAAATAAAAATAAAATATTAAGTATATAATTAATAATTAATTATTCTCTTCTTCTTCGCATCCTTATTATGTGTATTTGAAGTGCTCGCTCAGTATATGTAGGCTGGGTGGAGGGGCGTGGAGGGTGCGCGGGGTTGCTTGTCGATGCTGGCACAGCAGGCTGGCTCGCAGCACGGCCCAGGCGCATAGGGTGCCGGCAGCAGAGTGTACTGGGTGGCTGGCGGGGCGGCGTATATGGCCGGGGCACCTGCGAGAACAAATAAATAGCTAAATATAAGTTTGACGTGGCAATCAATCGAACTTATATTGTGGCGCTAATACACGTAAATAAACGATGTCTAATCACCACGAATAAATATATATTTTCTTTTTTTGAGTTAGAGGTGAATTTTATTAAAGAAATTAAATTACAAATACCTGTAGAAATATATAGAACTAAAAATTAAAATTAAAAATAAAATATTACACGGAAATTTTGAATTATAAATGATTTCCGAATAAGACGAAATGATATGATAACTAGGCGTCTTACCATAGATTGTCTTACTCCCGCGTATCTAAATAATGAAATTTTAATTGACCCCTTGGCAGCAAATTATTTCCTGCCACGTTGCCAATTGGCCACATACGAAAGTTACGGCCCCTGGTTGTTCCTAAGGATCACTAGGAGAAACTTATGCAAAATTGTATTGAGATCCGCCCACTGGAAATCACTGCACAGACAAGGACCTGAAAAAATACGATAGAGTCCCGGCATATGTAAAGCCGGCAAATGGCCGCCCAATATAACTTTGTGCGTGCGAGGCACTGTGTATGGATTGGCGCGGCGCAGCTGAGGTGGTCGGTTGTTATACCTCGATGTATCGTGTGTAGCAGATATTATCGTACCAAGCATGCTTAAGACAGCTTCATTGTAAAGTTACCTCCGTCTTTTTTTATACCTCCATGTGCACAGACTAAAACGACTACATTATCATCATCATCAACAAGAACAGTAACAACAGCAATAACAATAATAACAATAACAGCGAACATCCAGGGTGAGACTATAGACACGTCTTCATTCATTTAATTACTTTTTAATGTTGAAAACTTATCAAAAATCACAAGATCGTCAAAAGATGATTCGACTGATCAAAGCAGACGTGTGCTCCAATTCAGTCATGCATACAGTTCCACGTGAAAAACCTTGTAGCCTGTATTTTGACCCTGGCGTACACGTCGACCGTCAAGGTACCTTCAAACGGCATCGGATAGACAGCGTAGGGCTGCGGCGTGAGGTCGCAGGGCGCGCACGGCGCGTAGGGCGCGTACGGCGTAGGGCACAGCAATTGGTAGCAGAGTGGGCCGGGCAAGCCTGGCAGCTGTGTCAGCTCCGCCCCCAGCGTCGGCAGCTGGCTCACCTGTAAGCAGGTTAAATTACTTTAGGCTTGAAATTAGCCAACTGGGTGCCAGTAGACTTGTCACATATGAGCGCGTAATCGATGGGCCGACAACTGGTGGTGGCCGGATGAGACGAGCTGAGTATCGGTGTGGCACGCGCTTTGGGAGACGCCTGCATATAATTGTAGGTAGGTAATGGCTGACGGATGATGAAGAAGCGAAAGACTTGAACCGTTTGTACACTTCATTGTTGTGTACGATTCATAATCATCAGATATTATCTAACCACTATGCGTAAGGCCTTGTTCCAAGGCACACCCTGAATTACTCGGTTTTATTTGGAGTCATAGGGCTATTTTATTTAAAATTGCTAATCAAGTTTGCTATTTCAATTTAAGCCTTGGTCATGATGTTGACTATTGAAAATTTGATTAGGTACTGAGACATCGACTATGCAAAAATAAGTGAATTAAAAGCGAAGAAAGAACACGATAATGCGGAGAAAATAGTATGTGTATTAGTTACCCTTTACGTGGTCTGGAATGTACACGAAAAGTATTCACAGTTTTAGAACCTTTGCTTATTTTTTTATGGGAACTGACACGGAATGGTACATTCCCTAATGCACCATTTTTATTGGCACCAGTGAAGTCAGCCTAATACACCATGGTGAATTAGGTAGGTGCCATGTCAGCGCTTCCCTCAATTCCAGCCGGCTACACTGAACTAGACGGAAAACGCTAACTATGCTTCATAGCCGCTTCGACCGACCTTCATTCAGTGCGGTGGTACCAACTCGGGTTTAGCCTACCACCATGTAAGGAGAGGGAAGAGACATTCAGTTTAACGTGGAATCCGAACCACGGCGTTCAACGGCCAAGCGGTCAGCCATCCAATACCTGACCGGGCTCGGCAGTGATTAATTTCGGTAATCGAATACCGAATATCGCAACCACTGAGCCACCGAAACTGATAATCGTGTATGTTCGTATATACTTACGACATTGTTCACTGGAAAGGATAAATATTTCAATGTGTATGGAATAAAAAGGCATTTTAATATAATTAATTACATAAACATGTGCCTGCATCTTATGCATGTAATTAAATATTATATATCTATAGGTGTTTTTATACCTAACTGTTATCCCATAAAATTTTAGTTTCTATATTATCTAAAATAGAACTAAGAAACCATATCTGAATTCAAAAAAGCTTTATGTTAATGTTTTCGGTTGACGCGGTATAAGAGAGCGAATTATTTCTGTCGACGTTTCATCTCTACCCTAGAGACATCCCCAGAACTACGCGGAATGCGACGACCTGGAGGAAACCCGACACGTCGTCCAGTCCTGAGGATGTCTCCAGAGTGGAGACGAAACGTCGACAGAAGTAAGTCGCTCTCATATACCGCGTTAACCGAAAACATTACATAATGTGTAACAGCGGTAAAAGCCTAAACTGCCATAACAATCATATCAAAAGAAGCTTAGGTATCCCTTCTACATACAATTGTCCGACCTATGCGCGCACAATTTGTACTGATGAGAAGATTTGTTTTCGAATTCAGATACGGGGGTCTCAGAATTTTTCATCCATATATTATATATATTATTACAGATCTACATAGAAACTATTGGTTACTTGTTAACTGTTAGTTATACAATTGCAGGGTATATAGTTGGTAGCTTTACTTATATTTATTTTATAAGTAATTCCGATTATTATTGAGAAATTATTAATTAAAAATAATTTACTCTCAATGTTTAGTACTATGCATAAGATGCGTGCACATGTTTTTGGATTTACATATGTATATTAAAATTAAACGATTATGAATCGTACACAACAATGAAGTGTACAAACGGTTCAAGTCTTTCGCTTCTTCATCATCCGTCAGCCATTACCTACCTACAATTATATGCAGGCGTCTCCCAAAGCGCGTGTCCACACCGATACTCAGCTCGTCTCATCCGGCCACCACCAGTTCTTCCATATACATTACAATATTTATCTTTCCAGTGAACAATTTCGTATGTAGGTAACATTTTGAAAACTTGCGGCACTTCTCGCGGCGAACTTATCGGATTGTCCCATCTTGGGACAGATATTGGTTCAGCCTGCGCCCTCGCATATACCAGTGCAATCTATCTGGAATCTATCGTGTGTGCAGTGGAAAATGAAATTAGTTGCAGCCGTATTCCCTACAGTGATGCAGAGGCGATTCGTCAGGACGTTGCTGTTACTCTGCGAAAAGCGAAAACACCGACGTCAAACATAACCAAAGAGGAAAGGTTTGCACTTAGAAATCTCCGCAACGATACGAATTTTGTCGTTTTGCGAGCGAATAAAGGGAATGCGACCACAGAAGACTTATCTAGAAGACTATCTTATTAACACAGAAGACTGTCATAACAAGGTAACGCAGATGCTCCTCCTCTCCTGAAATCTCTCAAAAAATCTCCCGGTCACCTAATGACCGAGTAGCGAAGCAAACGATGGAGTATATCTATGCGCTGGACTGATACCGCAAGACGATAGAAATAGGCTTCGAGTGGAAAATCCTCAGCGTCAAAGGTTTTATGGACTTCATAAGATAGAACAATCTGATAAATTAGCCGCGAGAAGAGCCGGAAGTTTTCAAATGTTGTTTAGCTACCGCGATAGTTTGAAAAAAAATCGTATGTCATAAACATGAACCGGTTAACATCGACATCGGTTCTAAATCCGTGAATATAGTTCGTATACATTCCAGAGCAAGTAAAGGGCAAGTAACCTGTGCTACTTTATATCAAATCGATAATTCCCTTTTGTGGTCGAAAGGTTCGCCCCGACCCTTTCTGTCGGGTCATGCGAGCTGATTAAAAGCAAGAGGCTCTTATTAAACTACAGTTAATCAAACAATTCACTACACATTATAAGATAGCAGGAGTACCCTATAGTGTGTCCCAAAAAAATAATATTGATGAATTTTCAACTGAAGTGAGTGTTCGTGGTACTACATTTTTACATTTTAATCAAGAATGTCCTCCGGTTATTCTGCGACAGTAAGCAGAATATAATAACTACAAAATTTTTTTTTAATATACTAAATTTTTAAAGGGACTAAAAAATATTAAATCATTCATCTAAATATTTAAATCGAAAAAAATGGTGCGCACGAACAAAAAAAAAACCGGACAGAAAAAACCTGTGTGCAAAATTTCACTCAAAAAAGAGTAATTTTTTTATTCCGTCTATTTTCTGAGTAAGTGATGATTTAAGAGATTTTCTTAGTGACGTTTGTGAATTAATTCTATTGAGAAGAATACTAGTTTCGGGCAGGTGCGCCGTCTGGGGTGTATCCTTCCTTGGCTAAAACATATATTTTATTTTTAATATACTTATGATTATTTTAATGAGTTTTTGGTTGGAAAATTTATATTTGTCTTCTGCGTTTGAGTGTCAGAGTGGCCGAGCGGGCAAGATTATGCCTCTCAAACGGGAGGTGCGGGTTCGATACCCACTGGGAGCACAATAATTATAAATTTAGAATTTGTGCTAAATGGCCGCTGACACTCCGGTGAAGGAAAGCGTCGTGAGGAAACCCACTTCCAAGCCGATTGGTCACCTTGGAAGTGTATGACTAAAATCCTCTCACATCATGTAAATGAGAGAGGCCTGTACCCAGCAGTAGGGCGAATAAAATGGCTGCAAAAAGAAAATAAGAAAGAAAGTCTTCTGTAGACACTTTAAGACAATTATTTTGTGACTAAAAAAGCATAATTATACAAAAAATTCATGGTGGGATCCGATTACTACTTACCTAAATAAACTATCACGCCTCTTTCCCGGAGGGGTAGACAATGAAGCACCATTGGAAACGCTCCTGACATACTCGTACTTATAACGAAAAAGATGTGGATTTATTTATTTGTATTTATTTATTGTCTTGGTATATAAATGCACCATTTAACACATACATGGTATTACAATGTTGTTTACAATATGAATAGCTTTAGATCTTGTTTTTTCAACAATCACAACTGCGTTTTTTAAAGAAGACATAACGACGACCACGGACTATTTACCCTAAGGGGTCACCGGAACGCTTCCCGTACTAGTCAGTTCAACCGCGAGGTAGTTCAAATACGACTATCACTCGCTCTCGCTCGAGC
>WYDE02167076.1:0-10993 GCA_009867175.2 Adela reaumurella | reverse complement strand
GAACTATGTTTCATAGCCGCTTCGGCCGACCTTCATTCAGTGCGGTGGTACCAACCCGGGCGGGTTTAACCCTACCATCATGTAAGGAGAGGGAAGGAACATATGCAATTATTTATCCCTTGATTATTTCAAGTTACGTTTCATCAGAACAGCTGACAAAATGTCGTTCAAATCGGAGAAATTGGCATCGTAAAGAAATCGTTGTGTTTGCAAAGCCGGAAACTGCAGCTAGTTAAGACGAGACAGAGGTTGATTTTCTCCATATAAATTCGTCTTTCGGGATTTAAGTTTTCCCAACCTCTAAACGTCGTCCGATTTTTATAATTTTTTTACTGTTGTAATAAGGAGTATCTAGTCTACGTACCTGATTTTTTTTGTTTTGATATACTTAAGTAATGATTTAATAAAGCATAATGAAAATAAAATTTCAATGTTTTGTATGAAAAACTAATTTGAATTTATCTCCGATATCTTATATTTGTTTCTAATAAAAAAGTGAGAGGTACGTATTGGGCTATCCTTATTACAACAAATAAAACATAATTCAAATCGGATAACGTTTAGGGGTTGGGAAAACATAAATGCCGAAGGTCGATTTTGCAACCTCTGTCCGCTCTTAACGATCGTTCTTCCGCCTGGGCTGCGCTGGAAATATCGAGTAGGCAGTTCGAGTGTGCGCGTGACAAATATTTGGGAATTTTCACATTTGAACGAGCACACAATAATGTACCAAGACACGCTTCCCTTACTGTAAACTGTTCGCAAAATCTCTGATCCAATTTATTCTTTGTTTTTGTTCGCGCACTTGCGTAGGCGCGGCAGGTGTGGGGAGGTGTGTAGGTGTGAAGGAAGAGGGCCAGGAGGAGATTTGTGCTTACAAATGGGTAACAATTGGGGCGCGGGCCGTAACCACTTTCCATTTTAGTGTTGCCAGGATCCTCTCGACTGGGTGCGTTCGAACATCTTTTCAAAATAGGAATAATTTTAACACGCGGTTCGACACTATTCTTCAAATATGGTTGATGGTCTAGGGGCGGTGAAAAAAACAAGTAAATGATTACGCTGTTTTTTTTTCATGGAAACTGACACGGATGGCTACATCACATATTGAAAATTGGTGTATAGCGAAGTATTGATATATAGAATGAACCTACAAAATTTTAACCTGATCGGCCAAACCGCTGGGGTGGAGTAGACGTTGAAAATTTTCCATCGAAGTTTCTTGCCAGTTCTTATAGGATGTTAAAAACAGACAGACAAAAAGAGAGACAAACACACACTAAAAGTTTTTTGACCCTAGTCGAGTACTAGAAGTACAGTGCAACAGAAAAGTCAAGAAATTTAATGATCGTTCATATAGCAATACAAATTACGGAGCCGGCACAATTAACTTGGCAGGCGGCGGAAACTGTAACTAAAAGCAAAGTCATACCCCGAACTCGCCGCCATATTGAAATTCATACACCGAACCCCACGCTAGTGCCACCGGTAACTGCTAAGATCAATGCTGTCGGGTGACTGAGAATTACAAGCGTCTATTCTATCAACAACTTCAAGTTCAAAAACAACTGCTATAGGCCGGCCTTTGGGCGGACCAACAGTCGACTGCACATAGAATAGAGAGCTTTAGATAATTTTTGGTGTTGCCATTAACATCATTAAATGTCTTGACTTTTCTGTTGCACTATACATACCGGCACGCCTCTTCCTCAGAGGTTCCCCATAAACAATTGAGCGTCATTTCACATGCTCCTCACATACATCCTTGGCTTCATCCACCGTCAAATGTCGCTTAACCGTCGCTCGCCAGTTAGGTACGGGTGCTGCGAACTTGCCCCTTCCGTAAACGATTACATATTTGGTCATGGTATGATCGCCTTTAGAGAACCCGTACGGCTCCTAGCTTCCACAATCGTATATATTTTTGTTTGGTCATTCTCTCACCATCCACTCTCTCTATATGTCCAAATCATATGATTATTAAGCACCGAGGATAAGTTGCCGATTAATATTATTTTATTACCTTTCCACTTATTTATTCTTTCTTATGCAGCCATTTTATTCGCCGCACTGCTGGGTACAAGCCTCTCTCATTTTACATGATATGAAAGGATTTTAGTCATACACTTCCGCGGTGACCGACCGGCTTGGAAGTGGGTTTCCTCACGATGTTTTCCTTCACCGGAGTGTCAGCGGCCATTTAGTAGAAATTCTAAAGTAAAAATATTGTGCTCCCAGTGGGTATCGAACCCGCACCTCCCGCTTGAGATGCGTGGTCTTGCACGCTCGGCCAATCTGACCCACTTACAAATTAACGATATTTTACTTGTGCTGTGAGACGTTGCTTTAGGCCAAATGTCCTCATTCTAGTATCCTATTGGTTTTGGTATTTTAGTTAGCTAGATGACATTTCTAAATACGTAAATATCTTTTTATTACGTTAACTTGGAAGTTTGAATTTTTTACGGTTTCAGTTCCTCTACCGTTTCTCAGAAACTGTATATTGACCGACAGACGGACGGACAACAAAGTGATCATACATATAAGAATCTCGTTTTTACTTTTGCGGTACGGAATACTAAAAATTCAATAACGGTTCCTATATTAATAAATAAAGAGATTTAGGCAAATTATTTTTTAAATGTGTTACAGAGAAGTTATAATTATATATTTTAAGTGATTGTACCTTAAGTGCCTTAAATATCTAAGTATTGCACCTAGGTATTGTAGGTACTGGTGAATAACCTGAGAATTCAACGATGGACTGTTAAAGGTGTGTTTACATTCAACAACCTTAGCGTTTAACTTCTGGACAAACGCCTCTCCAATTTGATCCAACCCTCTCGACATTCGGCAGCACGAATCCATCGTTTGCCCGCAACGTACCGGATGTAGTCGTCCCATCTGGCGGGTGGTCTTCCCACACTTCGCTTACCTGTCCACGGTCGCCAGTGATAGGACGCGCGTGCTCCAACGGCCGTCATCTCTGCGGCTCACGTGGCCAGCCCACTGCCATTTAAACTTTGCCACCTGGTGTACAATATCTGTGTGTCACACTGGCCGAGCAGGCAATGGCACGCCTCTCAAGCGGGAGGTGCGGGTTCGTTACCGTCTGGGAGCACAATATTTATAACATTAGAATTTTTGCGAAATGGCCGCTGACACTCCGGCGAAGCACAAAATCGTGAGGTAACCCACTTCCAAGCCATTTGGTCAACGTGAAAGTGACTAACAGAAATGATAAATAATAAATACATTTCTATTCTATTCTATTGTATTACTAAAATCCTCTCATAACATGTAAAAAGAGAGAGGTCTGTACCCAGCAGTGGGGCGAATAAAATTGCTGCAAAAGAAAGAAGAAAGAAAGTACAAAATCTACTACTTTGGTGCACCGGCGAATTGCCTCGTTTCGCACCTTGTGTCGTAGCGATATTCCCAGCATGGCTCGCTCCATGGCTCGCTGGGCGACGACACGGAGCTTTTGGGCTATGCCGGCCGTTAGAGCCCACGTTTCCCAACACGTCATTCAACAACATGTTTTCTTAATCATTTGAATTTATTTACTTAGATTTATTCGCAAATAAATAATTTAACTTTGCTCTACATTTAATTTTTTTCTTGTTTTACGTATTAGTTTTGATAATAATGTACCCATGCCATGGGCCTATGTAGGTACACACATGTATTTTCAAACTTGAAATTGTAAAACTTAAAAAGACATAATTGTGGAGTCATTTTACTCGAAGGTGGAAGTCAATTTGACAGAAAGAGATCTCGGATTTGTCTCTATTTCCGGTATAAAACTATCTAACGATGGCACTGTACATACACACAAACCTCATCACGATCATATTTTTCATATTCCCGATAAGGACATTTTTGTGTGTTTATTTTTCATTTTTCTCAGTTGTTTTTTACAGGTAGATAACATTAATAAAACTAAGTATGAAAACGTACGTTGTAAAATATCTGACAGTCTGATCATCTTTGTTAGTTTATAATAACTCCAAAAGCAGGTTATTTTATCGTAATGAGTTTTTCGCAAAATTATTCGGTCTCGTCCTTAATGGGCCCTTGATAAATTTAATCAGGTTATTTTTTTTTTATTGAAACTGACACGGATGGCTACATCACCTATAATGCCCCAGTTCTTCTGGCACCAGAGATGTCAGCCTAAACACCTTGGTGAATTATGTAGGTAGGTGCCATATCAGCGCTTCCTCAATTACAGCCGGCTACACTGAACTGGACGGAATACACTAGTAGTCGTAGATAGTGCAAAAGGCATTGCACAAAAACATTTTCAATTTTTAAAGTCTTGGTTAATATACTACACACATACACACCATCACGCCTCTTCCCCGGAGGGGTAGGCAAAGAAAATTTAGCGCAATTAAACACGTCCCTGACATACATCGTTTGCTTCATCAACTGTCATACATCGCTTCATACATGCTCGTCGGTTACGGGTTCTGTGAACTTGCCATGGCCGTAAGAGGTTACCTATTTTTTATTAATTTAATTTATTTCGTTAATTTCCTAGTTTAAAATTATGTTTTAAATATAATTTTAAAACCTATTTCGATTGTACAAAATCCTCTTTCTATCCAGTGTGCTCCCATCGTTAGAATAAGGCCGGTATTACACCGGGCAGCGGAGTGTGTCGGCTGCGGTGAGCAACCACCAAGACGGACCAATGCTGACCGGTAGTGCCCGTGTAGCACCCGCTTACAACTCTATCAGAGTGGCATTTGTGCGTGGGAGTTCAGATTCAGCACGCAAGTATCTGATCAACTTTGGACAATGCAATATATGTATATGCCAATTACTGTCACACATATATATTATTTTAATGAGACGGCAGACATTTAGAGCCGCCGTCCGTCGTCGGCTTCAATTGTTGTGTCGACAACGACCAAAAGAAATCGGTTTAAGACGGGGGCTGCAAATGCTGTGCCAGGTGCCTTTTTACGCTTGTCTTAAAAAAAATTAAATCATAACTGAAGCAAACACATCTGTAGGAAGTGCATTCCAGAGTTTCGCAATGCGAAAGATTAAAGGGATAAAATATAAAAGGAATACTACTTGAAGCGTTTAGTGCGCACTTTGGGCATCTCTTTGGGTGTGTGCTGCGCGTGGACCTAGGGGAAACGGTGAAGTCAGAATCGCTTCGAACAGCTGCTCGGAGCATTCGACGTTGAACAGTTGATAGAACACACTCAGCGAACCAATGTCTCTGCTGAGGTGCAATGGCTAAAGTTTGCAGGACACCTCGTCGTCCACCAAGTCATTGACTTGGCCTACTGCGCCTCTTTATGTCTAGTCCAAGAAGCCAAGTCGATACCGAGCAGCTCCACCCCAAGTAGCGACTGAAAGCGAATGAAACACGAAAATAAATTACTGAGAAGTCGTGGGCGGTATTGATCCAGCAAATCCCTGGCACTAGAGCACTGAATGCAGGATGGTTGAAACAGCTACGTAAATGCACTTGTTTTCGGTCTAGTTCAGTGCAGCCGGGCTTAAAAAAGGGAAGTACCCTGTCTAGGGCACCATACTCCGTAAGGATTGAGGTAACTCAGGCTCACATCACGATTCATGATGGGTTAAAAAAATGAAAAAAGTTAGCTATCTCTTATATTTAGATACACATTTGCAACTATCGCTTACCAACAACTGAGCAAATTTAAAAATACCTTTATACTAAATTTAATTGTACCCAATGTTACCTATTTAAAGCTAAATGTATCCACTTTTTCCCAAGAGTACGAAGGCCCTCCATAAAATCGAACGGGCCATTTGATTAGCCTTCCGAATCTTAGAATTAAAATGAATTATACCAAAATATTGACTGATCTCTACGCCTCAAAAAAACTTGTATAAAAATGGAGAGACTTTTATAAAAGTGCTCGTGGGTGGCAGAACTGTACACTAAGTTTGCCTCAAAGGAAAAAAACAGTGCTCGAGGAGCTTGTAGTATATATTTTTATTTATAAAACTCGTCTACCCAACCGAGAATAGCTTCTTCTTTCTTCAAGCAGCTTCTTAGTTTGGCGATCCAGCGCGGGAACGCAGCTGGGGTCATGGGGTCTCTTATAGCCCACGAGACAGGATGGATGAGGTATATTATATTCTGTAGGTAGTTAAGTATTTAGCTAATTAATTTTATAGTACCTAGGTTTTAAGTTATATAACATAATTTATTAATAAGGTTTAATTTTAATTTAGATTTAAATGTTTTTTTTGTAATATAATATTGTAATATTCTGTTTCATAAAATGCCTCTTTCTTAAATTATTTTGTATAATTTATTAATGATAATTAAGTTAATTGATAACATAATATTTCGGGTTTCAGTCAGTTTCTGCAGTATATATAATACATAATACAATAGTCATACAACATTAAAAATACATTAAAAAAAACAGTTGTTAAACCTCTTACCTACGTAGAATTTATGGGACATACGTACGAAGATTCTATCGGAATTTCAAATGAAAATAGAAAACCAGAATGACAGGTACAATTATTATAAAGCGGCGGCGTGTCGTCCTTTCTAAAACTTCCTAAGGCTACATTTATCACTATTTACGTTGGGTACCGTCACGGTACCTATTACGCGTACGTGAGGCAAGAGGCTACGAAAGCGAATTTCAATAGCGACTTACGGCTATGTACGGCGCGGCGCACGGAGGCAGCCCGACAAATCAGTACAGAGCAAGTATGCGGCGTGCTATACCGCCTTGACGTCGCGAGTCGCGTACGCTGAACAAATAAAAATAATAAGTGAATAATAAAAAAAAAGAATTCCGTCAGTGGTTAAAAGCAGATTATAATAACCGAACGTTTAAAAATTAACCTACTCAGTTACGTGAACGATGACAAGAAGAAATAAAATGATATTAATGTGATTCTAAATTTGAAAAGTGAAATTGCAAACGATGATCACATTGATCAAAGATTTTACAATCTGTCCTCACGCGATCTTCGAAATTTTATTCTTCGTAAATTGATTTGAATTTGGAACGCGATAAATCTCAAAGTTCGTTAGACGATCGGTGAATTGGAAAGTCTTTAGAATTTAATCCGTTATGATGAGGTGTTAGAAGTGATGATAGTTTTTACAAATCCGACATGCGAGTGTGTTGACTTTTTTCTATGTATACGTGTACACTTGTAGAAGACGTACCTAGTATGCGTCAGCAAATATGTTCTCTCATATTACCGGGTTATTGAAGTGATCCGTACCGTACAACATACTTAATCTTTCTTGGCCCGTGCCAACTTGTGCCAGATTTGGTTGCAGTGGATAAATAACATGACGTAAGAAGTTTTTTGCGGATTTCGTTTAGGTCGTCTTTTACGGTAAAAAGACATAAGAAGTATAACAGCTTGCTTACATACTTTCAGGTCTGAACCAAACTTATTGAATTTCTTTAGAAATACATCATTTTCAGTATTAAATTAAGTTGGGTTATTAATATTGTTAATTAAGCCACATTTGGGAAGAAAGCCCCCCTTATTCTTTTGAAAACCGCCTATCCCCGCCGCCCCCCATCCAAAACCGTGCCATCCGTCTATAGTTGGTGATCCTAAACTCACCATTGGATTAATTAGAGCATGCGTTTTTGTAAATTAAGGTCTTATCATACCGAATTACTAAAATTTCGCGCCAAAACTGGAAATTTAATTTAAAAAATTCGGAATCACTTCGCTCGCCCGATCACAAGTTGTGTTATAATAGGTAAATTTCTTTCAAAGGTTCAAAGGATTTTGACTTGCTTCTTCCAATTATTCCAGAATCACTTCGGGTGCGATCGCCTTTTTTTATTCTGCCACTATGTGGCCCTTTTCTGCTAAAAATTTGCCGACGCATGGTCGCCGACGATTCGTCAGCCTTCTAAGTATGTTCCACAAATGCTTATACATACATAACATCACGCATCTTTCCCGGAAGGCTAGGCAGAGACAATTGAGCCCATTTGACAAGTTCCTGGCATACATCCTTTGCTTCATCCACAGTTATACATCACTTCATACGTGCGCCTCGTTTTGGAGGCAAGTGCCTTTCCTTGAAATTTTACCTATTTGGTCCTGGTATGTTCGATAAGGGTGTTCCGTTCGACCTTTCCTTAAACATTCGTTTCATATACCTATTTGTTTGACAATTCTCTCACCATCCATTATTGTTCCAAAATACTCCCAATACTGTCATGGTGATTGCTTTTTGGAACTTGCCACCCTAGCCCTCACTCGTGCTGCGTTCGCTGAACACCCATTTGTAGTCCACAAAGAACTTTTGAAAACTCATCCATTTTTATTCAATCTTCCTCTGCCGCTGCCAGGATGTGGAACTGGTTGCCGGCGATTGTATTTCCCGACACCTACAAACCTGAGGGTTATCTGAAGTAGCATCAAGATAGCGCAAGAATAGGTTAACCATAGCAGGCATCGTGCCTGCATGTCGCTTGGCTGAGCGCGTTCCCAATTTTCTTCAGTATACGTCCACGACTGCGCTCATAAATAAAGATATCATTTGTAAGTACGCTGGTAATTTTTGGCTTACATAACCGTGTAATTTTTTATTTTTATACTATTTGTCATTTAGGATAATCGTCAGAGATCTCACGTCAACCAGGTCACCGAGAATAACAGAATTCATTGCGAAACTCCTCTGTGTAACAATTCTGTGGGAAAGCAGCATGTACCCTGAGGAGGTACAATGGCTCCTCGTAGAGGTGTTCTATTGTTTGGAAATCTACGAACTGTAACTAATTACTGGGTCGATAAATTAACTGGGTACTAAAGCGATGCTGCTCGCGAGAGGTGGGGAATTAAAACCGAAGTGTCTCTACTAATTTTTTTTTATTCTAGGTGGTCTAGGTGTCCTCCTTCTTTGCTGTTATTTCATTCATCCCACTGCTGGGCGCAGGCTTCTTCATTATATGAGAGGATTTACTCATATACTTCTACAGTGACCAATCGGCTTATAAGTGTGTTTCCTCAAGATGTTTTCCTTCGCCGGAGTGTCATCAAATATTTTAGCAATAATTCTAAAGTAAATATTGCGGTCCCAGTGGGGACCGTACCCGCACCTCCCGTTTGAGAGGCATGCTTCTGCCCCCTCGGCTAATCTGTCAATCTAACGATTAAGAATTAATTCATTCTTTTAGATTTTTTACGATTCAGTCGTTGGCGATTTACTTACAATTTTTATATTGAGAAGTAACGCTGCAGTCGATCCCGCGTCAGACAACACGTTGAACAGATATTTTTATTTGTATTTTTCAAAGTTAATTTATCTGATGCAACGACTGCAGCGTTACTCACAATATAAAAATTGTAAATTAATTAATTGTTAATTGCGACAATTGTAATTGTGAAAACTCACGATCAACAATTAATTAATTGTTAATTTCTGTAGCCGCGATTAACAATAATTGTTGACGATTGAAGATTGACTCAGACATAGTACCTGAAAAATTATAAGTACAACGTATATAGTCACACTTTTTTTAGGCAACATAACATAGGAGGCTGCAATGCGTACTGTGCAGCCTACAACACCTGTTCTAGTGAACCTAATGGTCAGAAACTTCCTTACAACGTGTCCGGCTACAATAAACTGGACATGAAAAACGAACGCTTGAGGATAACCGTCAAACTATAAAGAAACAGGTTCACAAAATAAAATTTATCGAAAAACCATCACCACCGAGGAGTGAACACTGTAAATGGAAGAAGAAAAATATCGTTGGCATAGGTAACGGATAGGAAACCGTAACTCACTGGAACCGCTCAATTTTCCGCCAAAGAGAGTATAGGTTACACATCGAAATATAGCACTTATCAAAAATCAGTCAAGTGAATACTTACTTATCGAGGGTCCCGTGAAGTCCCGTCGTTAATTGTTGGTGTGCAGATTGTTCCAAAATAATTACATTTTTTACATATATTAATTGTGTTTAAATTCCGAAAGTAATTTTGCTAATTTTTGTCTTTTTTGATAGAAAAGTTTGCATCACAAATAATTTTTTTTTATTTATTAAAATAAATCTCAGCCAAAATTATCAAAAGTCATATTCGAAATAAGGTCGTCAATTCACATGAACAAGACCCCCCCTTTTTTTATTTGGGGACAAACTGCATGGATTTTTTTTTTGTAACTGACGCGGAAGGCTATATCACATAATTCACTAGTTTTTTCTGGTACCAGTGATGTCAGCCTAAACACCTTGGTGAATTATATAGGTAGGTGCCATATGAGCGCTTCCTTCAATTCCTGCCGGCTACACTGAACTGGACGGAAAACATACTATATATGGAATATGTACTAACTAATGTCAGTTAGAATTTTCCGCAGAATTGCGTAATATTTTCAATCGATTTAGAAATTTAAGGTTAGTTATTGATATAAAAGTGCATGTCATAAAATTTTGTGATATCATCACAGGCAGACAGACGGACACCGAGAGATACCATCCCTTTTAACAATTTTTTACCACGGGACCCTAAAAGTCTAAAAAAGGTGTTTCCTTCGTAAATGTAAACTATTTGGATATATTAATAATTGCTATAATTATATGTATCTTAAAATATTGTCCATAAATTTGCTATAGTAGAGAAGAGAACGAAGTACCTACTGAATGATCTGAAATCTAAACTGCTTGATCGGCTGCTGTTAATAAATTATTTTACCGGTCCTGCTTGAGAGCCCATAAATCTCAATTATATAATTTTTTAGACTTCATAAGTTTTGGATAGGCATTTAATACGTTCATACATACGTACATATCACTCACTATTATCAGCGTCGATGGCTCAGTGGTTGTGATATTCAGTATTCGATTACCGAAGTTAAGCAATGCCGAGCGCAGTCAGGACTTGGATGGGAGACCCCTTGACCGTTGACGCTGGTTGTGGTTCGGATTTCACGTTAAACTGTAGGTCCCTTCCCTCTCCTTACATGGTGGTAGGGTTAAACCCGCCCGGG
>WYDE02166965.1:0-10993 GCA_009867175.2 Adela reaumurella | reverse complement strand
CGGCCACCACTGCGTCTGGGGTGTATCCTTGGCTAAATCATATATTTTATTTGTAATATTTGTGCCATTATTTAAATGGGTTTTTTGGGTTGGAAAATTCCTATTTCACTTCTGTAGGCATCTTAAATCGTCTAGCAGTCTGAAGTTCAAACATTTTCGTCTGGCAATTTTTTACCATTATCTATGTATGTATAAGGGCTTCATTTTACTTTTGGGCACTTTTCGAATCCATCTTACAGTTCTTGAGATAGGAATTTTTAAACTTTTTAAAGTTTTTTACTTTTTAAACCATTTCTGAACGCAACTCCTCTCAGTTGCCAGACCTACAAATTCTCGATGCCGAAAAAATAAGGAACACAACAAGCAAGCGTAATCATATTCATAACAAAATCACATTTTTTTCCACCATCTCCTAGACCATATTTGTATATATGGCGACCAAAGCGCTCTTTCATGAACTTGTGTCTGTCATACGAGTAAATAATTTTTAAATATAGTAACACGATTTTGGTCACACCTCAGGAAGCCATCTGTCACACACAGTGGTAACGGGAGTACCTTCAAATGTACCGATAACAAAGTTAAAAGATTATATGACAAGGTCAATAATGTATTACGATCAGTCCTTAATATCAAATAACTTATCAAATTAAGGTATACAATTGAATTATTGGGCTAGCATAGTCACAGCTAAGGCTTAAGTTCCCAGTAAACAAAATTAAAAAAAAAACAATGGAAACGTAAAACAACAATAATATTTATATATGACATTACAGGCTGTCCACGGTGTTCATCATTTAAACCTGTTACTCTATGCAGCGAGTAAAAGTGAATATGAAAAAAATTTGGTTAAGAAATATTTTTGACCTCCTTATACATTTTTGCCGAAGAAAATTGTTAAAAAAAAAATCTCAACCAAATTATACAATAAATCATATAAATTTGTAGCTGTCTCAATAGAAACTTTCGGCTCTTGGAGCAAGGAAGCAAAAGACTTTATAAACGTTCTAGGCTCCAAATTAAAACATTTATCCGGTGATCCTCGTTCTGGGATTAGTTTGGCGGTACAGCGTGGGAATGCAGCGATTGTTACGGGGACACTCCGTCCGCTCCATCCCTTCTCATAAATTTAATGAAATCTTTTATTTTATTTAATATTTGTAAATATTCATTTTATTCTCCTTTTGTAACATATTTTTTCGAATAAATAATCTCAAAAGAAATATCATATTTGTGTTCTACGCAATGTATAGAGTACCAGGTTTAAATGATGAACACCTCACCGCGAACACCCTGTATTGCTTTCATACTTTAAGTTAAGCTTATAGTCGGCTCTTTTAGTAAAACTGTATATGTTATATTTCGCGATGAATAAAATACTGTTGCGTTTTTTCAGTAATAATTGTCTACGTTAAAATAACATCATATACTTATACTCTATTACGCTATATTTTTAGATTGATTATCTTGCTATTGCTAAAAAAAATATTAGTTCGCGTTCTAAGTTGAACGCAATTTTTCATATAAATTAGTATGGCGGCGAATCCCGTTCAATCTGTAATGCTAGTCGCGCGGATTCAAAATGGACGCTTGGAGGAGAGGATTTGCATAAAAAAAAATTCACAGGGGGACATGGGAATATTTTCGTTTTCAATAAATGTACGTATGTCTTAGTACAACGAAAGATGCGAGGCGTCTCAAGACTACTTAGATGAGATTTTCGCAGCCACAGTGAGCGCTTCATCAGGTCGTTGATAGCAACGTGGGCTGGATTTCGTTCCCCGGCAACCCCTGAATTGCGAATGCTGCAACTGACAAGCCGCAGCAACACGTTTGTGATTGTGGCTGACAAATCTTGACTCCTTCACAGAGTCAGAAAGCAATGGCTGGAAAATCTTGACTCCTGCACTGAATCAGAATGCAATGCGCAGAGTGTGTTAGTCCATCAATGTACTGAGATGTACAGATGGATACGCTTGGAAGAGGTTCCGGTCTGGAATGCGCATTATCGCAATTTTAAAAATCCCAATACTCGGCATGAGTATCTTTTCTTTCTTTTGCAGCCATTTTATTCGCCCGACTGCTGGGTCCAGGCCTCTCGCATTTTACATGATATGAGAGGATTTTAATTATATACTTCCACGGTGATCAGCCGGCTTGGAAGTGGGTTTCCTCACGATGTTTTCCTTCAACGGAGTGTCAGCGGCCATTTATAAATATTGTCCTCCCAGTTGGTATCGAACCCGAGCATGCCTCTCAAGGGGGAGGCCCTTGAGAGACGTGCTCTTGCCCGCTCGGTCACTCTGACACACGGCATGATTATATCTCGTCGATATTAAAGGTATTTATCTCTACAATGACCAGCCAGCTTCGAATCGATATGCAGACAAAATTTTCGCACGATGCACGAGGCAAACGATAAAATAAATGGTTATTGTTGTCAATATTTCACAGCATTATTTCAATAACCACATTATTGCCGATATCGGCCGCAAACGTGTTCCAGGAGTTCCACGTAACTATAAATAGCATTCAAATTTAATTACGCTTGTCGTGTCTTGCGGCGAGATTAAAAAATGTATGCCAGATGTTAATGCGCACAGCCACCAGAACCATCGCCGAGCGGCGATACATCAATATTTATTAATTTAAGTGCAATAATCATTTAAGTGCTCGAAATGTGTGAGGAAACCGTGACCAACCGGGCGGCATATTAATAATATCTACAATGGGAAACAAAATAGAAATTCTTAATTTATTGCATAAGTTTACGGTAATAGAAAAGCGACACTTTTCGACACTTGTATTTTGTATTTCTTTAATATTTCCTAAATGTTATACTACTATATGTACATACTCCATGGAGTTAAAAAATGTCAAATTTCTCTGGAAATGATTTTTTTGTTTATTCCCGGAGAAATTGCGCCTTCTTCGACCCAGACAAGTAAGTATGGTAATGTACATACATACATACATATCACTCACTCTGAATCCCGACAATCGGAGTAAGCAGAGCAGTCGGTGTTGTACTGCAAAAACTCCGGTAAATTACTGCACAACACCGACCACTACATTTCGCAAGGTATTCGGACAAGATATCAAGCAGCATGTAAGGCACAAAGACCTACCTACTGCATGACTTAGTAGAAGTACCGTGCCAAGGTGAGAGGTGGCGAACCTGTCGCCCTTTAGTACGGCATCTTGTCCTTATACCTTAGTCGACTTTTACGACATACATGGGAAGAGATGCAGTAGGATCATTCTTTTAAGTACCGGCCCCACACGGTACTTAAAAGAATGATCTATGGTAATGTATGTACAAAATTTAGGAAAGATCAAGGAAATACAAAATACATCGTCGTCGTCAGGTTTCGTTTTTGTGTTCACACAAACTTATGCAATAAAATAATAATTTCATTTGTATTTGGTTTCCCATAGTAGATATTCGTAATATGCAACCGGGCGCTATCAGCAATATTGCATTCTCGATTCATCCGAAATTAGATAAATTTCCTAATTTACCTTCGCGCTTCGGCGCGTTCAATAATGGCCTTGTATAATCTGCCAATATTTACCGCCCAATATTATCTTCGTAAGTCATCGTCAAAAGTGAAATTTGTATCAGGCGAACGGGACATTCCGCTATTCCTCACATTTTTACGTAATTACAAATCAGACTGGGCCACAAAATGTATGCGAGATGATGCGCTAGGCGGTTTCAAAGTTTATGACACGCAACAGACTACATATTTTTTTTCTTTGCATGTATATTTATATCTAGACAAAATCTTAATCTCGATCTTTTGTGGTAGTACAGACGGAACGCCTTGATTTCGGTTTTATGCCTTTTTAATTGCGGCACGAGGCAACGAAATTATAATGGAGCGTAATTTATGCCACCTCAACTGAATTTAAGGTAAATTCAATTTAGATTCAATAATGCCACGACAGTGCACGTATAATTGTACGTGTAGTAAGGCATATTTGTACTGAATAATATAGATCGCTACCTGATAAAAATAGAAAGTATAAGAACTGAATATATTTACTGAAAATGATGCTAGAATATTTTTCCTCGTGTTCATGTACATGATTTCTTTGCATAGGTACAGTCGACAAGTCTCATTTCTGTGCAGCATATACTTTGGACCCGATCACGTGACCGGAGAGCGCGATGTGAAAGACATGTGTGTTTTTGTTGTATTCGTTTCATATTGCATAACACGGCTGGTGGAGGCGCGGCGCGTCCTCTCTCTGTACCGTTGCGCTTGCAAAGTGGCAGGAAACAATGCACAGATACGAAAAAAGGCGTGTGTACCTATTATCTTGCAACCGCGTCGCGGCTCGCGGTAACGCCGTAGTTAGGTCAATTGTCGGGTAGATAAGGTACCGAAAATTAAACGACAAGAGGTGAATAGAATATGTGGGATGTTGTTCACTGTTCTGACCCCCGAAAGAATGCCGCGGTGTTACATAGCCTATAACCATGTTCATTTGTTACAAAATAGTGAACATTCCATGTGAATTGATTGAGTCGTTCTCGAGTTATAATCAAACATAATATTTCGACGGAGCATTACGTATATAAATTGATAGTTAAAAAATGTTTACTTCATCATTAGGATTTACTTTATTCTGAAGGAGCTCGTCGACTGCAGCGATGAAACGTGCAAGTTAACAGGCTTACACGAAGATGCTCCTCCGACAATACGCAAATCCGACGCATTCCTCGACACGCCACCGACAATTACCGTAAATAATACGAGGAGTCACTGCGGTACTGCGCTACTGCTGTACTGCAGTACTGCGGCTACGGCAGATCTAATCCAATTTAACGGAGATGGTGTTCCGATTTTTTTCGCTTTTCTGTAACTTTCCAGGTTTATGAGGTTTCCATCCGGTTCAGCGTAGTCTGCTCTATCAGGGCAAATCGTTGGCATGACACCTACCTAATTCAACAATTTGTACTGAACTGACATACTGACAATTGGTGCCAAAACTGTGCATAAAGTTGCTGTAGCCGTCGTCGATGACAGTTTCCATGAAAAAAATTGCGTTATGCGATATTTTTCTAAATAAGAAAAAAATATTTGTTTGCGCAAGAGACAGAAGAAACACGTCCGTCTGTGTGTCGCTCGTGAACCTCATCCGTCAAACCTTTGACGTTTCATAAAATGTTGGCAGCCCCGCCTATCTGTTAGTTGCCGATCATCTGTTTGTTGGATATGGATGCCTATCTATTGAGTTGAGATAATTTATTACGAATTATACGCATTATTTTATGTGGTTTACAAAAAAAACCTTCGGAAAAATTCCCCTAACCTATCGGCCTCCATGTTGGGGATTTGCATGTCGTTTTCAATTGAAATACTTTAAGTATGTACTTAGTATTATATAAATAATAGAAAACAATAAAAAAGACGACCCTTCCAGGAATAAAACCACCCTCGTAGCATAATATCATACCTATCCACTGCCAGCACCATTTCCACTACACCACAGACCGCTGACGTGGTAAGGTGAAATAGGCTTAATAAACTACACAAACGGCCGTACCAACATTATGAAACGTCAAAGGTTTGACGGATGAAGTTCACGAGCGACACAGACGTATCTATTATACTAGGTTGAGTACGTCTAAGGTTGAGTTACAACCTGAGTTCATATAACAAAAATCTTCGACTAATACGCACTCAACCCGAGTGAGTATAATGGTATCCTATAAATAATTATACTTGTACGCCTCATCACGGCGTAGAACCGCTCACACGAAACGAACTCACGCTTGTTCATTACCAACATTGCTATTTGCCGCGAGACTAAGTTGCCATACATAGAATATTAAAATCCGTATTTCATTACAAATCTTGTTGCTAGAAAATCCGTATAAACCCGTATCGATATATGGCTGACCGAGGTTCGGATTTCTCGTAAAACTGTAGGTCCCTCCCCTCCTAATCTTACTTGGTGGTAGGGTTTAACCTTGGTTGGTACCACCGCACTGAATGAAACAACGGTCGAAACGGCTTGTAAATAGTTTATGTTTTCCGACCAGTTCAGCGTAGCCGGCACGATCAAAGGGGGAAGCACTGACACGGCACCTAGTTCACCCGATGTTATGGGCTCACATCTCGGATTGTAGGTGATGTGGCCAAACCATGTCAGTTGAAATAAAAAAAATAAAAAATAAAGCTTTGCATGAATGCAAGGAATGAGAGTGAGTAGTGTTTCCGTCGGTTTACGGTCGCTGATAGAACGGTGTCATCCTTGAGATTTCCACTTTTTGGGAACTCAATGTAGTGCGCGCTTGTCTATGCGATTATCGAACGAGAAACGTAAGGGTAGGGCACCCTGCAGATATTGTAGGATCAAGGTGACGTCATCATATGGTTTACAAAAAAAAAAAATCGGTGAATTTATTGTAGATGGGTCGCTTCGCTCCGCATTTTCAATAAATTCACCTAGCCTAGCGGCTCCATTTCGGGGATACGCATGTCGGATTGATTAACAGATAATTTCATCTTCTTTACGGAACAAAAAATTTGACTCATGTAACTACACGCGCGCGCCGAGGCGTCGAGCGCCGGCCTTGACATAAACTCAAATATCTCGTAAACCAATCAAGTTACACCAGTAAAGTTTTATCAGTTTTTTGTTCCGTAAAGAAAATGAATTTATCTAAAAAATCCGTGTCAAAAAGTCGATGAAAATTTAAAAGGATTAAAACTTAGCAGAAAAAATTAAAAACTCGCGTAGTAGACAATGGTAATATGCGACCTGGCCAGTACGGCCAGGAGCTGATTTTTAAGTCCAGCCAAAAATGTATTGTATGTATGTATTAATGTAGTCCGATGAAATTTAGGGATTTTTGTTGTGCTTTCTTTATTTTTGTTCTGTATAATAACTGTTAGAATATTTCAGTGATTTCTTGGTGTTTCTCATTCTTTCTTCTTTCTTTCTACAGCCATTCTATACGCCCACTGCTGTGTACAGGCCACTCATTTTACATGATATGATAGGATTTTATTCATACGCTTCATAGTAATTAATATACGGAATTATACATAGAATGACCCATATCGTCCGTTTATTCGTTCGTCTGTCTGTATTCTGTCTGATCTACCATGGTCTACCATGGTACCAGTGGTTACCTATCAAGATTGTAACAATTTGTTATTAAAGTATCTAAAACTGAAGACACTACTACGATACATATCCAAATATTAATACATCTATGCTCCATGAAATATGCAACTTGTGTTATGATCGCTACAAGTCAAAGGTAGCTTAAAGCTCATAGAAAGCGCTGCCTATATCACACAACAGAAGCGTGATAGTGACAGCTAATACTGAACCGTCACGCGAAATGCTAACGTTAAAAATAATGCAGCCGCGAATTACCTAGCAGGAACTCAATCAACATTCTCAAAATGTAATGAATTACAAATATTGTGACTCCAGAACTCATTTGTTGAGGTATGAAATTATATAAAATTTGTCGAAGAACATGAAACTACAGGACAACTACAGGACAGGCCCGCTGTAATTGAGGGAAGTGGAATGGCACCACCTACATAACTCACCAAGGCGTTTAGGCTGACATCACTGGTACCAGAAGAACTGGTGCATTAGGTGATGTAGCCATCCGTGTCAGTTTCCATAAAAAAAAACATAGAGACGAAATACCAAGATGTAATGTAATATAATATGTAATATTCATTTTATTCTCCTTTGTAACATATTTTTTCGAATAAAGAATCTCATACATATAAATAAATATTACATTATATTTTCTTTTTTATAAAATATACCCGATCTGAAGTATTTTAATGAAAACATCTGAATATTATATGAAATTCGAATTCTGCACCCTCGATTCGGAAGAAAATGATTGAAAACTTGACATATTTGGTAATCATTTTAATTTAAACAGAAATTCCTGCACTAAGCACTTTCGAATTACTGCTTATCAACCTAAAACCGTAGCGTGTTGTATAATTTCTTAAAAAATCACCATAAAATGCTCTTACTTTTGTAGAAAACCGCTTCTATTTCTGTTGAGCTCTTACAGAGATAAGTGGTAAAGGATATTCACACATCCCTATATACACAAACACAAACTCTTATCCCAAACGAATAGACCCGCTTCTTGCGTCGGGATTAAAAACTGAAAAAAAATAACGGAGTTCCATGGCATTGAAGGCATTGGTCTTGAAAGTCGGAGATCGCATGATCATTACCGGGGTTTTCCCGTTACAAAAGACTAAATATGTGAAGAAATAAAAATAGAAATTAAATAATAAATATATTTCATATATGACAGACAGAACATCAATAAAACTACAGTAAACATATGTATGTAAAATTATTTTTTTCGGAGTTCGCGTTAAAATACCTATAGGAAACAATTGAATGAATGCATTTGGATTAGTTGTGCAGTCAGCCTGGTGGCGAAGTTGGTTAACGCGATTTCAGCTATAATCGGATGAATGGGCCCTGTGAAAGGAATGTATCGAATTACGAAACATCCTATATATGGTACAATCTTTGATTTTTATATTATAAAAATGAGCCCATGGGAAAAATTCTATAAGTGCACTTGGGGGACAAAAGTAGAGGGGTAACACCATCCTCGTGCTCAAACTCGAAAATCTAGACGTACAAAAATCGCGATAGAAGCATTTTCGGTTTTTAATTGATTGGCCAAAGCGACTGACAAAATCACGTACTCGGTCGGTTGAACCCCCTTAAAAAAGGCGACATTTCTGGAGTACTGAAGTTCATGTACTTACTTTATAAGTCATTATTTACAATGCGGCAATTTTACAATCGGCTAAAACCGAATGTCCATGGGCGTCGGTAGTTTCCTTCTGGGTGGTCCGGCGCCATATGTCGCGCTCTCAATAAAAAAAAAGAAGATCCAGATGAATACGGCAACAAATTGAAGAGAACACGCCACTGTCCGTGTGGTGAAGTTGGTATAGCAGTGGCAGCTAATGCCAAAGGTCCCGGGTTCAAACCCCGGTTCGGACGTTTTTCTTTATTCATTATCCGTATTTTTCTGATTAAGATTTAATACTACTTGACTAAATACTTGCCTGTTTTACCAATCACTTCTGAACGAGCCTTTTAAGAGACTATACTTTAAAAGTCGGCCAGTACAAAAAAAAAAACCTTTTCACAACCCCATTTTTAAAGAAATGCACACAATTTTCCGGCCGCACTATTCTCTAACCAGAAGCTAGTACTCTATGTTTTTAAATTTCTTCAATTTTTTTTATTTATATTGAAATAACATTTAAATTGAAAATAGAATATGCAAGATTTTTAATGAAAAAGTATCCGAAATAAAAATGCTTAAAACAAAAAATAGGTTCTTAACTAACTTTTGAAAACAGAAGACAGGCTACCAAATTCTCTACAAAAATCATTTTTTAAAATTCTGGTTACGTAATGGAAGAACCAGTGGGCGGGCGGAAAGCTCGCAGGTTAGATATGGCGATTCTCGTGAATGTTTGCATGAAATGTAAAGTGTATGTTTTTAATATTACTTTATGATTTTATTACAATTAGGTACTTATATTTATTGTTATTTTGATACTATCTACTTCGAAAAAAAGATTTTTGACTACTTGCTCGCTCGTTTTAAGCTAAATCAACAGATTGATTTGGTCGTATCTCGGTAATCACTGATTCTAGATCTGTTGGAATTCAAAATTAATGACTCGTGAACATATACTCATCAGTCATGTAAAAATTAGGCACTGCTAGAATAATAATTACGGGACGGGTCTAACATACCGATCACCGATCGTAACGTTCTACTTATTTTTATAGTAACTTTCCAAATAATTCCAAAAATAAACAAATAAGACTCTAAACTCATAAGAAAAAAATCTTTCGGAAAAGTCGAAATCTTTTGAAATAAATTATTCCATTCTTACTTATTCATATATTTATTCAGCATTCTTATGGTTGTACAACGCTGCACTTAAATATTATATATTTAAATCATTATCTTAACTCTTTCAATAGCCCCCTCCCCAAAATTTTAACTTTTCTCAGAGTTAACTTTTCTATCCTTCATACGAGCATGGGGGATTTAACCGATAATGCGTTTCCCAAAATACTTATTACACCTACGTATGTACAAACAAAGGATAAATTTATCTTTCAGCTCCAAAGATTTAAAACAAAAGTGTTCACCCAATTAGACCTCGAACCCGCACAGAATGAGTAATTCTCGCCGCTATCTGCCCAAGTCAGACGCAGATAAAGATGTAGCGAAGCGAAGCATTAGCGGTCGCTCAGCACGTTAATTCTGTGTTTCACCTCGCGCTCCTCCTTAACGCAATCTGATTTACTTACTAGCATTGTGTACAATTTATATGCTTAATCGTACACCTTACTTTAGCACGAGACGGGTAAATGACTTGCTGCCTAAATTCAACACTGATCCACTGTAAAGTGATTAATTGTCACATGTAAGCTGTGTGAATGTTCATCCTGTGCTACAGCAAAGGATGGACAAACGAAGTAATGTGCGTCCTTGGTGTAAGAGAAACATGCAAATATTCGTCGATCCAAAAATGCAACCTGTAAATATTAGGACTATTTCATGAATTTTTTATGCATTGAGGTATGAGAGATTACACTAAGTACACAGTACGTAATTTAAAGAGCGATAAAATGATGCAACACCTGTTCTTCTACCATGTGGGATCGTGGATTAGGAAAGATAATCGCCTGTGATAGATGTTGAATTAAGGCAGCAAGCGATGTGTTTGTTTCGTGCTAAAATAAGGTGTACGATAAAACATATAAGTACCTATATTAATAGATCTTTCTAGTATTTACTAACCACGCACTGCTAGCTATCAGCGTCCATCTGGGATTGAGGGAAGCGCTGATATGGTACCTTCCTACATAATTCACCAAGGTGTTTAGGCTGACATCACTGGTACCAGAAAAACTGGTTCATTAGGTGATGTAG
>WYDE02166854.1:0-10993 GCA_009867175.2 Adela reaumurella | reverse complement strand
CCGAAAAAGTCCATACATAAAAACGCATCGCCCATCGCCGGGCACAGATTATAAACCGTTCAGAATCCATGCCCAGAGCGTCCTGTTCATGGTCACGGAGACGTCCGCTAGCTACGAGCTTAGCAAACGACTTGAGATTCTTACGAGAAGTTTGCCGAAAAAGGAGAAGTGCCACGCTTCGACATCTGAATAAAATGTATCTGTCATTGTAAAATGTATTTTTTTCGGAATTTACTTTATTGTGTAACTATAAAGTAACTGTACACTGTGAATCGTTTATTTTATTTTATAGTTTTTTATGAGGTCTGATAGATAAAGAACGTTTGGACGACCCGTCGTTAATGATTGTATGCATTTTAAGTACAAAAAATAAATTGTATGAAAAATATGAATGAATGAATGAATGAAAATTCTTTATTGCACACAAAGGAAGAAGTAAAAACACATTAACATCGAATTTAACTACAAAGGCATAAGAACTGGACAAAGGCGGGCTTATTACTAAAAAGCAATCTCTTACAGCCAACCTTAGGATGATAAGGGCTTAAGAATAGAAATGTAGAAAAAGTAGTGCAAGCTACTCAGAAAAAAAGCTCTTGGCTTGGCTCTTGGAAAAAAGCTCTTAAAGAAATATCTTGGGGTCGATCGCATGCCCCCAATGTTTTTCACAGTAGATCACTGATAGTACAAGTTTGCCCATCCCTGATCTAATCTAAGTTGTTTGACACGTTTAGTACTTTACGTTGCGTTATTTATTAGTTTCTTATTATAATATTATATTTTCAAATAGACACTATAAGGAGTAAAGATAAAGACCTGATTGTTAAAACTTATAAAAATGAATAATTAATAATACTGATGTTACTTTTCCGTCCACCATAAGTAAAAGTAATCAATTCTGTATTAAGTGTATTTTGAGATTTGAGTGAGACTGATTATTGTGATACGTGACGTGTGTCTTGTTCATAAGCCAGTTTGAAATAAATATTAACCTTTCATTCATATATAGAAAATTTTCATAAAATACTTTAAAGGTTTCGGGTTGAGAAACATACCGGGTTGCAATCTCTAGTGCAGTGCAACAAAACATGATAGGTAATGATTCTGATGAACGAATATGTTACAAGCAAAGATTTAAATATTTGGTTACAAGTATAAGTTACTATGATTATGAAGTGGAAAAAAGAAAAAAGAAAATAAATAAATAAAAATAAATGAATAAAATAAAAAATACATAGACACAAAATAATAACAATAATGAATACATACAGACGGGAGACTAATTAAAACTACATACACTATTTAAGTAAGTATAGCTAACTCAGAAACAAGAGACGCAGAAAGAGGAGAGGGGGCTGCTAGGATGTGAGAAGATCAAGAAGATCTTTCAACAAGACTGAATATGTGGATAGATGCACACTGGCCTAAGCGTGTAGCTCAGTGTGTGTGTACTGAGAAAGAGTCAGAATAAAAAGCTGAAGAGTGGGAAGGGATAGCCAGGACAAGGGTGTCGGAGGATCTTAATGGGACACCGTGGAAGGAAAGAAATTGGAAACGGCCGGATAGGTATTTAGGAGCAGCAGGGTCGTTCAGTGTGCAGTACAAAAGAGACAGGACATGAGAATTAATGCGACATCGAATGTCGAGCCACTCACTGAAGGCAATTTTTTTTGAGAGCGCGACATATCGCGCCGAGCCACCTAGAAGGTGAATAACGACGGCCATGGACATTAGGTTTTCAGCGGGGGTGGTGAATGCCATGCCGGCCTGACAGGTGCCTATTCACGCCCCTCTTGAAGGATTCTGTAGGAAGACTGTACATGGAGGGAAATATGGGGGCAGGGAGAGCGTTCCAGAGTTTATCGGTTCTGTAGATGAAAGATCTAGAAAAGTGGAAAGGGGACGGCGAGATCGCGTTAAACAGCTCCTCCGATCACTCCCCGTGGAATGATCGATAGAGCCTCTTTAGGGAGCCGACATCCTTACGAAGTTGCAGTGGTACTAGATGTCGGGACACTTCAGGGTCATCCACTAGTCGCACGGCGCGACGCTGTGTCGAGTCTGCCTGCAGCACAAGTTGATATTTGGCTGAGCCATCCCACAGGTGCGAGCAGTACTCCAGGCAGGATCTAACCTGCGATTTATACAAAAGCAGTCTTTTATACCTTGTATAATGGCAGCATTAGTCTTTCATGCGGTGTCCCATAGCTAAGTCCATATGGGTTTCAGTATGCTTTTGTAAATAAGCAGTTTGACTCTGTCGACAGTTGAGAGCTATATTCTAGCTACCTATATATGTTCCTTACATAGCTGTTCACTTAGTTACTTTCTTTGTGTCATAATGTGTTTTTGCCAGGTGAGTTTACCATCTAAGGGTAGGTAGACTCAGATCCTTAACTTGAGGTATCTGTACTTTATTTAGCCATAACGGTGGAAACAGCTATTTTGCAGTGGTTTTGAAGCATAATCTGGAGTGGAATGTGATGTAGTATCGCTGTGTCGTCGGCGAATGTTCCAGTGAGTACTTTCCTTGAATTGGGGAGGTCGAATTTGCTGTAAATATCAGATATAGTAGGGGACTAATGACTGACCCTTGCGGGACACTAGTACGTATCTTCTGTAGTAAAGTCTTCACCACATTTCACTCTGAAGTGTCTGTCGCTCAAGTATGACTTAAGAATTTCAATTCTCATTGAGCGTTGACGTGGATTCGGCATTGTTGGACTTAAATTAGTCCATCGTGCCAAACTCGATCGATAGCTTGTGATGTGTCAAGGAACACAGCTTTTTATCCTCATAAGACTGGTTTACTCTCTCCACGAGCCTGTGCACTTGATCGATTGTTCCATGTTTAGCTCTAAATAAAAAACTTTAAAGTGAACAAGTACTGCAACCTAGTAGACCGGATAGTGTGAAACCGAGTCAAGATTGATCTCTTTGCTGTGGAAGCAGGCTGTGGTGTAAGGGACTACCAGCCTTGTTGATCTACAATCTTTTCTAGAATCTAGCCCCGCCAAAATTGATGGTTAGCTTATATGTAAAGAGAGATTCAAAAGCGTCACTGGAGGCATCTTATAAAATATGGATACGTAGAGAAATGGAGGTCGAGAACAGGACTGGTGGTTCTCCGCATCCTAGTCATCGCAGACTAGCTGAAAAGAGATGCTGCGAGCCGAGACGTTACGCATGCTAGAGGGATAGATCAGCGGCTCGCTAGCCCTGACCTCGATGAACACCCTCGTCTACTGCCAATGGGCCCAGATATGTTTAGTGAAGCCTTTTTAAGATGAGTGCAACACCCTCTGTGCATTTTCAAATTTTATTTTATTTTTTTTTATTGAATTTATTTTCTTTCTTTTCCAGATTCCTGACATCCAAAACAGGCAAGTTGTACCTTCATACGGACATTCGCATCATCGTGTCTCGCAAGGCAGACTTAGACACCGCTACCGCACACTCTCCAATATACAACAACCCTAGACTCACGACTGGTCAGGCGACCAATCCGAAACCCAGCAAGAATCAGCCCACTAATCAGAAAGCAGTGAAGACTAATCACGAAGAGTCGAAAAACAAGAAAGATATAGAAGAGATTGATACGGAGAAAGATAACAACGGGCTAGCCGTCCAAGTCAAAGACGACACAAATTCTATCAAATGCAAAGACATTGAAGATATAATCTTTGAAAGCTTAGATAAGAAAAAAACTACTTTTCAAAGGATAGACAAAGCGGAATTGACCAATCTCATTATCGGCAAAGATATCATTCAAACATCACATTCTAAATATGAAATATCAAATTCAACAAATCTGCCGTCGGAATCGACCGATCACACATCACACTCGACCGAACGCACACCAGATTTGATAGATCGTATACCTGACTCGACCGATCAAACATCAGTCTCGATCGATCAGATATCAGTCCCGACTAATCGAATACATGTTCCGACCAATGCATCAGTCTCGATTGATCACAAATCCGCCTTAGAATCGAGATCCGCCAGACCCGAAACGGTCAACCGCGTTTTTGGCGGCTGCGAAGACTCTTACGAAGTGGAGCAGAAATATGATTACAACTCGGCGAAGTCTGATCTTGATTTTCTCGCCGGAAGAAAGATGAATCGTTCGGAGGCTTGCATGGAGTTGAAGGCACACTGCGATGACGAGTCATCGCAGCGGAGCGTATCGTACGAACTGCGCAGTTTCACGTACGCTCCGGAGAATCCTAAATATTCGCCGTTGTAATATCGGCTGGTAAAGAATATAGCGATGGGAGCGCGGAGTTTGTTTGTCAGTGTGCGTCGTCTGTACCCTCTCGGTTGTTTTACTGTTAAATAATGAGAAATATATATTTTTTGTTTTTTATAAGGCATTTGTTTTTTTTAAGCTCGCTTCGCACTGAAGCATCTTTACAATTTAGCTTAGAGCTTCTTGCACCAACCGTATAATTAAAAAAAATTTAAATTTCAATCTCTTATTTTAAGTGTTGCTTTAATAAAAGTCAATGTTTTAATAAAAAATTGGTGCAAGTGGCCCCGCCCCGTGCAGTGGGATGTCAAATCAATTTAAATGTTGAATTTTTAGTATATGTATATTCCTTTTGACATGTTTAGGGTGGAACTGGAGAGGATAAAGTAACTTTCGATTTCTTAATTTTTTTTATAGCATTTCGATCTCATTGAGCAAGCTAATATCAGCTGTGGTGGAGGAAAACATTATGATATACTGTGCCTAAAGGTTATTATTGCTTAAATTTTTCTTAATGATATAACTTAGGGTCCGTCTTAAAAATTCAGATTAAATGAATTCAGATAAAGTTTACTTTCCTTCGCGCATGAATATGAAACTCGAATCTAAACGCTGTTTGTGAGGAAAATCTTAATATCAATTTGAAAATTTAGTGCGAAGTGAGCGTATTGAATCAAATTCGATTAGTATAATTATTTGACAACAATGACGCCATGAAATGGTGCAACACTGACCTTTTCGCATTTATGTATTTGCTTCACGGTTAGCAGAAATATAATTTTTTTATTTCTTCCTGAATTACATGCTGTCGATTTTCATAGTAAAATTATGAAACGGTCATGGAAGTTTTTTTTATAAAAAAAATCCTTAATTTAGCTGTTATGCTGTAAATGAGTTTCTACTTGTCCGTCTAGCAAATGTATAATGTGTTTTAATATTTACTTAAATTTCTATATACTCGAAAGAATTCAGAAATTTATTCGCTCTACATTTCGAGCTAAGAGTAAAAGAAATAGAGAAATTCGTGCTCTTTCGCCGTATAGAGATGAAAGTAAGCTCTAATGAGTGTACAATACTATTTTATTTACTGGAAAATCACAAATGGACACGGCAATGACAAATGAAGTTGAAGCTAAGAATAGATTCGTAAGTGCATGCTACGGTTACTATAGAAAAGTCTGCACGCTCTCTCGCAGTAAGTACACAAATCATAAACGAAAAGTTATCGTCGTCTGTCACTCTGTCTCCAACTACAGAATCAAATTAAATAAAGCTTTCAAGGAATTTAGGAAAAACCGCTTTAGGCTGTATTTAAGGCGTACAGGAATGCTAAATGGGCATGTTTGAAAATGTACCCAATATAACCAGACCGGTCTAACAGGCTGGAAACCACTGCTAAATATGAAAAAATACTTTGCCTATCGATGACACACTTCATCATCATCAGCATCCAACCGTCCACTGCTGGACATACGCCACTCCAACTTGTCCCCTCACTCGGCAGAATGAATTCCTCGTTTGCCCGCGGCGTATCGGATGTCGACGTCCCATCTGGCGGGTGGTCTTCCCACACTTTGCTTACCTGTCCAAGGTCGCTAGTGTAGGACGCGCATGCTCCAATGGCCTAATTCCTGCGGCTCACATGTCCAGGACATTTCACATCCGTACGTCTCGACCGGGAGTACGCACTGGTCGTATAGCCTGGCTTTATATTTTACGGCAGTACAGACTTTAGGACGAATTTCAGTTTTCCGAAGGCAGCCCAACCCTCAACTGGATTGGGCTGCCTGCGACATGATTATGAAGATGACACATATTGTTGTAAATTTCTATCATTTTCTATACAAACTATCCGGTACACAAAATCTAGATTTTTGATATTTTCTAACTTTGAACAAAATTTAAATTTTTTTTTATATTTTGCAGTCGTTTCCAGCCCTTGCACGTTCTAGTTATATTGCAATAATATTTTCAAACAGCCAAAAGTGGGGTTCCTACGCACCTTAAGATTTTTTTGGTTGAGTGGTGTCATATAGCGAAGAGACTTTAGTGAACGTTTCGTCCACCACATTGTGCACATCGACAGGACGGCCACCTGCGACGTGAACGGCCTGAGCGCCCACAGTTGTGGCGATAGTCAAACGTTAATCACGTCGTGGCATCTTGGCTTCGCTTATATGGCCGGTGATTTGCTTGACAATTGTTATGCCCATAATACAATGAAGGTTTATTTGATTTTACAATTCCTGTATAATAGGACCACACGTAATTCCAACAGAATAACCCCTGGAGGGATCGATTCTTTTAACTACATGCACTGACATATCAGTGAGGCTGTTAGAGAACATTTAAGCTGGAGTGTTTCGGGATTAACCATTTGTTTAATGATTTAATGAGAGGCCATAGCCGATCCGTAGCACAGACCAGGAAGGGTGAAACCAGACTGTCAACTTTATGAAACCTGCCTGCTTGAAAGATAGGACTAAACCTTCCTCAATTTTGGGAGCAGCAAAGGACTGGCATTTGTTGATGGATACACGAAAGAAGCATTACGCCTTCAGAAACCTGTACCGCAGCATACAGACCAGACATACACATAATCTCAAAGGTGACAAAGCATCTAGTGCTTGTTGAACTTACGGTTCCATGAGAAAGTAACATTCTGAAAGACCACAACTTTAAAGTTTGTTTACTGTGACTTATTAGAACGGATAGTGAGAAATGGATTTAAGACTGATCACTTCGCTGTGAAAGTCAAAGTGAATTCACTACAGTCTACAACGACCTAGGCCTGCCAACATCTGCGTTGAGCTCATATATGGAGACAGCTTTGAAATCGTCACAGGAGGCATCCTGCAGATTTCCAGATACGTAGAGAGCGGGGTAGAGAGTGGGACTGCTCTCCTTTTTTGCCGGAAATGGGCCCGGATATGATTGGTGAAGCCGTTACAGTTGAACACCTTAATACTCCTTAGGACTGATCGTTAGTGTCTGAAAATTTACAACCTATTTAAGGGGGTAATCCCCTAACGCCAAACAAAACAGGCTCAGCATGATAGTTTGAGCAACAATCTGACAGTGAACATATATTTTGACATACATACATACCATCACGCCTATCCCCGAAGGGGTAGGCAGAGACAAATGAGCGTCATATGACACGTCCCTGACGTCCCTGAAGCAAAGGATGTATCATTTGCTTCATCCCTGTCACACATCACTTCATACATGCTCGTCGGTTACGGGTGCTGCGAATTGGCCCTTTCCGTAAAAGGTTACCTATTTCTTCATGGTATGTTCGCTATATATTTTGACGACTTCAATAATAGTTGTCGCATAGATAAAACTGTCCAAAGTGGCCAGGGTTCAGCTCAGTTGAACTCTATTACTGGTGTACCTACCCATACACCAGTAATAGAGGAACAGGAACTTCTACATCTCATTGCGACGAACACCTGTATGACGGAGCAGCACACGACTGGTTTCCACTTGGGATCTATGATCTCTGCTCTTAGCAGAAGATAATGGGTTCTCGATTTGAATATGTAATTCAAATAAGAGTGGGGCAGTGGCAGCAGAAGCATCATACTCTTAGTTTCGAAGGTGTTGAACTCGTTTTGCAATGACTTCGCCAAACATATCCGGGCCAACTGGCTGTACAGGAATGTGTCAATCGAGGGTGGGACAAATGAATGGCCACTCCTGTTTTCCAGCATTTCGCTTCTCATTGAGGCCTTATAATCTAGTCTCCGATGACTACCACCAGTTCCTCTCTCGATTTCCCTTTCTCTGCCTATTCATATGCTGTAGAACGCCTCCAGTTACGCTTTCGGAACTCTCCGTATATGATATTGGACATTCCACTTCATGACTGCAAATATTTGTTCACGGTTGACAGCCTAATGAAAAAGTGGCTGCCATTTTGAATTATCGACATTTAACATACACTGTGCCTACAGGTCCGGCAAGAATAGATAATCTTTGTTCAGAACGGCTAATGTAGGAAAGCTTCCGTATTATTTTGTGTGGTTTACAAAAAAAAACCCTCGGTTAATTTACTGAAGATGCTCTTCACTCCGCATCTTCAATAAATTAACCTAACCTAAATTACCCATGTCAGGGCTGAGCATATTGGACGATTGCCTCCCTTTAGATGCCATTTTTCTGTACCTGTACTCATAGGGTTTAACATTTTCAAATTTGGGCATGCACATTCTAGGATTCCGTAATTTGATTGTAGCGCAGTTTAATAATACCGTACTTTGATGTCGATAAAGTAAGGGTTAGGGTCTGAGTTTATCACTTCTTGGACAGGGTTGAAGTGACTACAGCGCGACGAATAAAGTGAGGCATTACTACGAGAGAGTGGGCAGACGTTAAGTGTTGTGCAAAGTTTAATCGCTTGGTCCGGTGTAACTCGGACGTGGGGTGCGGGCGGCGGGGCGACCAACTTACTAATACTTTCTTTTGTGAGTGTTACCACATCTCCAAGGTCCTTAAAGGAGTTATTGGGTACTTGGTACCTACAGCAGATGCCTTATTCAATGAGGAATTTATGAGGTGGGCTGTAAGAGATTACTTACTTCCTGGACACTTTTCTTGTGTGTCTGTAATTTTCTCCTGTAATATTTTGTGTGTGTGTAAGAAGTATTTTCGTTCATTCAGATTCTTGTGTAAAATGATTTACTATGCCTTTAATCTCAATCGCATGAATTTGTAATCACAAATCAATATAATTTTTTTATATTTTATTTTCTTAGCACTTTTTTTTCATTAATTTCATAACATGATTTTGCTGAAGAGAATAGTTTTTTTAACCTTGTTGACCCGTTCCATAAAGCATAGTAAAAATATGACAGATCTTATAGTCTCACCCTGCATGAGCGTTAGTTGTTCTTTCATAATTCGTCTGTGTCGAGGGATCACGCGGTCCGATTTCAACGAAACTTTTCACACAGCTTCTAGTGATTCTAAGAAAGAATCACGGACCGCCAATCGTATAAATTATTATTTATAATTTTGTTGATTTTGTATGAACAGACAATTTGCCTGTTCCCATCATATTGACATCCATTGGGTTATGGGACAATATTAGCCTAGGCACGATGGAAAATGAATGGTGGTCGTACTCCAAAGCGGGTTGCTTGAAAAAGTGAAGCAAAAAATTGTATGAAACTTTTCTCAAGGGCGGTTTTTTTTATGAATTCGCTCAGAATCATCATAATAGCTGATGACGATGATTGATTAAATATGAACGGAAATATATTATAACTTAAATAGATACCGATCATCAATCATCATCGCCTTTCATTAATGTTATTGAATGAATTAAAAACAAAATTGGCCCCCCTAGGGACGCCAGAGTACTATGAAAGTGCCGTGAGTTTTTTGCCTCACTTTTTTTTGGCAGTCGTGCACCATTCCTCTCTTCATCGTGCTATGGGCGCGAACGAAACGAAAACGAAAAATAATAGTAATAACGCGCGAGCTGTCCATGGCGAAATAAGACAACTTAGCAGGTACGACGAATTCTGTCATAGCATATATTAATGCCAGATTATATTGGTTAAGTTAGATTTTGGTAAATAAATAAGCCACCATGAAACAAAAATAATGCCTGACGGCATACAGTCTGGCTGCCAATTTTTAAATTTTATTTTTAAATGATCAATTTTGTATGCTTTCGTCGCTATCTCCGGAACCACTGGTCTTAGACCCATCATGTTGGTACTCAAATAAATATCGAGTTCTACCGACATGTCATACCAATAGATTCGATCATCACTGTAACCACGGTCCTAGACCCCATTATGTTGGTACTGAAAATAAATAGCTCATACGAGATCTACCCACCTGTCATCAACATTAGTCAGTGCTCGAATAATAATCTCGGAACGGGTCTAACTTACCGATCGCGATGGTAACGTTTACACTTTATTCAGTGTTCGTGTGGTAGTTCACAATATTATGATTTCTTGTTTAAAATGGTTTATTGAATGCCGTCGCCCTGGTGCCTGTTGGGACAAGCTATATTCTTTATAATTAAGTGCTAACGTGTATATGTATATGTGATAATGATATGGTATGACGATGCAAAGTCGTTTGTTTGTACATTGTGTTCATGTTATTTAGTGTTACTTATTCACATTAGCTGATGGTACCTCACCCGCTGTCGCAGCTCTTCACATATTTTTTGGTCTAAAATAACAATTTATATTTGTAATGAAGGGATTCAATTTGTGATTTAAAAAATACTTTAAATGAAAAATTTATATTTGATACGTGTAATTGATTAGAAGTTCTCGCCATTTCTATAGTATGAAATAATGTAAGTGAACTAACCTTATTTTATACGCCATACTTAAAAACTTCATAATCTTTCAAATGGCTTAGTTTTTCTTATCATTGGGTAGGTTGGTCTCAATAAAACGATATAGTCCTTGCGCTCGTGGACATTTTACTTACGATAAAAGTTAATTATTCCCACTATCAAATTCTTGAATTTATGATGTAGTACTCACAAAAAAATTTCTTAAATGTCACAACTGTCGTAAACATAATAATATAATATGATACGTAAAAAAAAATTCAATCATTCATTACATACCTATTTAAAAATTAAATTTTCGTGGTAATTATTTTTTCTTATGTTTATGCTCTACTCAATTAGTTCTTAGTTCTTTATTCAGCATTCTTATGGTAGTACACTACACTTGAATTTGTCAAAATATTACATTTTAC
>WYDE02166743.1:0-10994 GCA_009867175.2 Adela reaumurella | reverse complement strand
GTATGTGCAGCGAGAAAGTTCAAACGAATTCCGCATCTATTTTGCGTACCTTTATATGACTTTGTGACTTTATTTGTGCGATAGGTAAGCGAGTACCACGGATTGGCATAGTACGGCCCCTTAATAAGGCGCGACGGTACTTCAGACCGGGCCAAAGGCTGTTTTTGAATAAATCGCAGGTTAGATACTGCCTGGAGTACTGCTCGCACCTGTGGGATCGCTCAGCCAAATGACTCTATACAGCGTCGCGCCGAGCGATTAGTGGATGACCCTGAAGTGTCCCGCGATCTAACACCACTGCAACTTCGTAGGAATGTCGGCTCCTTAAGTGTGCTCTATCGCTTATTACACGAAGAGTGCTCGGAGGAGCTGTTTAACGCGATCCCGCCGTCGCCTTTCCACTTCCTCACTACGCGTACTGAGCAGGGATTGCAACGCTGCACGATGGACCTCCCGCCGATGCGTACCAATCGGTGCTGTAGATCTTTCATCTACAGAACCGGTAAACTCTGGAACGCTCTCCCTGCCCGCATATTTCCCTCCATGTACATTCTCGAGTCCTTCAAGTGGGGCCTGTCATGCCGGCATGGCATTCGCAACCCCCGAGCTTGAAGGAGCTATATTTTTTTTAGAATATATTTCGCCTACTTTTGGCGTCTTCAGTTCAACGATATTAATATAATCTTGAATATTCACCTGTCAGGCCGAATGCCCATGGACGTCGTTAGTCACATTCTGGGTGGCTCGGAGCCATACATTGCGCATTAAATTTAAAAAAAAAACTTACACGGAGTTTTTCCATCGACCGTCCACAGCATGGTTCTAAGCACCGACTTTATTATATCTGAGGCTCCAGACCCAAGGTAGATGTTGTTCGGGTCTGCAGGTACACCATCACGCCTGGTGATGTATGCTGCGCAGTGCTGACGGACCAGGGTGAGGCCTGCTGATGGCGAATAGGCACCCACTGAACCAGCCCTGAAAAGAAAGTCATTAATGTTCATAGTGTTTTCTTTAAATGCAAGGTACAATGTATGTATGGGTGATCGAGGGGCTAGATGACGTAAATTAGTTGAAATATAATTTTTATACGTGTGGCGCCGGTACTTAAAAGAATGACCCCACTGTATCTCTTCCCAAGCATGTCGTAAAAGGCGACTAAGGGATAAGGACAAGAGGCGTGCTAAAGGGCGACAGACTCGCCACCTCTCACCTTGGCAGGGTACTTCTACCCATTTATGCAGTAGGTGGGTCTTCGTTCCTTACATGCTCCTTGCGAATAACTTGCGAAATGTGGTGGACGGTGTTGTGCTGTAATTTGCCAGATTTCTTGCAGCACAACACCGATTGCTCTGCTTACCCCGATTGTCGGGATTCAGCGTGAGTGATATGTATGTATGTATTTCCTACACTCCGACGCAGGTTTCGCTTATCCGTGAATCAATTTAAAACGTAAAAAAATGGTTGACAGATTACTACATGGTGGTGGAGGTGGATTCGTACGGTCACTACTTCCGCAAGGCCAAGTCGAAGCTGGTGTGCCGCAGCAGCCAGCCGCGATGGAATGAGAGCCTCGCCATTGACCTGGAGGGCTCGCAGAACCTGCGGCTGCTGCTATACGAGGACGCCGCGCGGCCCGTACTCAGGGGCAAGTGCACGCTTAAGGTAACAACTCTCCTATTCCTGTTTATTTACTGACCATTGGACAGTCTCGTCTTTCCTTGGAAAAGAACTCGTACTATCTATAACACAATTCTTTTATCTGCGCACTTCGATCTGTCAAAAAAGTTATGTTAACTAACTAATATAGTCACTAAAAGATCGAACGATACTTAAAGAACAGTGCAGACGACACGAAAGTGCATAACGTACTCATAGGCATCGGCGGAGACGTGAGGAAGTAAGCGGACAGGTGAATTCAACGCTGCTAACTTTTTTGACAGTTCAAAGTACACAGTTAAAATAATTCGGTTATATTAGATTTTTGCAAGGCGCCCGTCTCCCCTCCCCGCCGTCCCTGGCGCCGCCCCCTGACCCACCGTTTTTTAGACCACTAAGGTATTTGCAAGCTGTGCCTAAAATAAAAAAAAACGATCAGATAGCCAAAAACACCCCTCCTCACGAAACCACGCTCATGGAGGCGCCATGCAAGCTAAAGGGCTGATGAAAAGGTCGTTGTTCAATTTATTTACACACCTTTTTTAAGATCCCCAGGTTGTAGCAGGTAGTGAACACACTCACCGGAAGACCGTTCCATATTTTCAACGTACGACACAGAAACGATTTCGAAAAGCGATGCTTTCTCAGAAGTTGGGAGCGATTCCGGCGGGTGGGGCGCATATAGATCGGAGCAAGAGGGATTAGGAAAAATCAATCACCCCCGCAGGGGAGCAATTTTCAATTTTTTGAAAATTGCTACTCACCGGTTATACAACGACGGCGCACCGTTGCGATTAAAAAGCTAAGCTTTATGAGAGATTTAGAAGCTGAGCCAAAATCAGTCGGTCAGTCAGTGTTCTGCGTAACAATGTATGTTGATTACAGTTACAGCGTTGCAGTAGCATAGTGGTTGAGCACACGCCTCAGCAAAACCCGGTAAAGCAAAACACCATAAGAAATTAAAAAATTTTCACCAACAATATGAGTGTGTTATATTGTGTGAAGGTTGACTGGAGGTGGTTCCCTCTGGCAATAAGTCCTCCTGATAAGTCAAGCGCATATTTAATTATTTAAGTTTATGCTGAAACAAATGCTGGCACATACGTCAAATTGAAAATTTGTGGATACACCGTGGCATATCATAAATGAAAGACTTCACAGTGGCATGGTCATTGCAACTGTGAAAGAAGAAATGAAATCCCGAAGAGTGAAATACAAATATAAAGTTATTTCAAGTGAATTAGCCAATGACCTTATAGGCAAAAACAATCAGGTTATAAAGGGAATTTCCACAAGTTCTACTAAAGTTGGAAGTTAATAAAATGAAAAGCCTCGACACACACATATATGAGTTTAATCTACTATTGAATCAATAATATACATATAATGTACAATCAATATTGTTGTAAAGCGTCTAAGCGCCCTTCTTCCCTCCCCGCAACTCCCCGACACCGTCCCCGCACCCGCTCACCAAGGGCCGCGACGGGAGCCACTTTTTTAAATGCTGTCAGGTTACAATCTAAAACGTGACATTTGACAGCGACGTCACGCCGTCGTCGCGATTAAAAACCTAAGGACGACAGTGGAGAGTGTGATAAGATGTATTTAAGTTTATTAGCAGTAAGTACCATTAGATGTCATTGTTTCATATCAGTGAGCGTTAATTACTGTTTTATGTGCAAGTAATTAAGTGAATATTTTTTTAATTGCTTGGTCACTAGATTGGAATAAAACCGCCACTCGACCTGATAGAATGGTGTTGTCCTTGACCACAAAAGGTAGATGTACAACGGTGGATCATTTAATTTTCATGTTGACTTCAATCAGAAATTAAATTTTGATGCTCTGTAAATCTTGAAATTGTGTTCAAAATCAATTTAAAAAATCCTACATATTCATATCCAAAATTGGATCCTTATTTGAACGGATGACATAATGCTCTTGACCCGCAATCCAAAACAGAAGTAAGGAGCATCCCATTGAGAACATTGACCAACTTTTTGATGAATACCTTCTCCGAACTGACAATCTTTCCCTCCTGGGTACACAAAAGACTTGGATTTACGATAAATATTTGACATCAAAACTTTTATGGCCATTTCTCAAAGCGAAACCTGACTAAATTGGATTCTATGGTGACCAGATTCCTAAAGTCATGATTTGGACTGGCTCACCCGGCTGATCCTGTAACACTGTACACATCTCACAATAATTTTTAACTGAATATTAAGAATCCATTGACATTCTATCAAAAGGCAAGAATAACCAAATGATGTATTCTGAAGGACTCCAATGATGCGCCATTCAGCATTACCTAACACATCGCTATCACATGAACTGAAATCAAGGCTCGACTTCTAAAAATCGTTCCAGGGTGGTGCTTGTACGAATAGATCTGGATTCTGTATATTCTATGAGCCAATAGCTGACCACAATAATTTTCAACTTCCTAGAAGAACTGGCAAGAATCTTCGATCGAAATTTTTCAACGTCCGTTTCTCCTAAACGTTTGGTCCGATTGGGCTGAAATTTTGTAGGTTCACCTATGTGGCAATAGCTCGCCATACATTAATTTTAAATTTCCTAGAATAACTTGGAAGAAACTACGCTCAATATCTCGAGTATCTCGAAACCTGTTACAACAAGACTGGCGTACATCTACCTTATTTAATATAATCAAATAAAAAGTTAGGCTAGGAAAAACACTTGATTTCAGGGTACATTTTTTTTAACTTAACACGGGAAATAAGTTTTGGTTTCGGCCGAAACTAGAAGAGGATCCGGATATTCGGTTTTGGCTGAAAATCATGTTTTGGTCAGTCATATATTCATATAAATAGTAACAAATTGTTTATTTGTACAGTTGACTCAACCTATTTGTTGCCCGAGGGGAAGGATTCACCATGATTAATAAATAGTAACAAATTGTTAATTTGTACAGTTGAGTCGGTCGTGGACGTCGGAGAGCGCGACGGGCGGAGTGTCTCGGTCGGTGCAGCTCGGCGGCGGCTCCCTCGCTCTGAGACTTCGCGTGCTGCCGCCGGAGCTCACAGCGAGGCGGGTGCCTTCAGCCAAGCCGGGAGCACTCTTCGGTGCTAAGATACAGCATGTCTGCAAGTCAGTACTACATTTTTATGTCTGTATCATCTCATTCATCTGCTATAGCCCTTTTAAATTGACCGCTCTTACCTTATTTGACTTTTTAAAAGTATTTTTAATGTAAAAAAAAACGACGTAAAAATAAGTGGAAAAGTAGATATAAATCGGCAACTTTGGCATGTCATTAATGAAATTTATCTCACGCAATATTGTACTTACATGATACGGGCATCGCATCATAAAAAAAATCTTCAATTCATCTATTGTTATACATTGCGTAGAATCTGGCAACCAACCCGACACCTATCAGATAAAACAAAACTAAATAAAACAACTAAGGAACTGCAGAAAATGCTTAAGTGTAAAAGGAACGAAGACTTACAACACTACCTAAGAAATCTAGATGCAACCGCTGCTTCCAATTACTCTTTATGGAAAGCTACAAAGGGTATAAAGCAACCTTCAGTACACCAACCACCCATTCGACTCAAAGATAACAAATGGGCCAGAAATGACGCTGAAAAGGCGTCTGCCTTTGCAGAGCACCTCTTTAACGTTTTTAGTCCTCATCTTATGAAGGCCCATCCGATCACATGGAAGACATTGAAGCTGTAATTGGTAGATCTAGCACAGATGACCTGGCGGAATTCAGAATCATCTCACGCAATGAGGTAATGGAAACTATACATAATTTGGACCCAAAAAAAGCTCCGGGGTATGATCTTATTACGTCCAAATTACTGCAAGAATTGGAATATATCAACTAACCCCATATCCTTATATAAGAATTTTGATTTTATAAATCATAATCCTTCATATACTCGTAAAAGCTCTCCCGGCGTCACTACCCGCTCTCTACAAACTTCAACCGATCCGCCCTTCCATAGATTCAACCTTCATAAAGATAGAGAGAATTGATCTCTGAACTCTGGACAAAAAACAGAGCGAGCGCTCACATCACACCGGAGCAACATCCTCAAAAACTTCGAGGGCCTCAGACCAAATCACACCGCAAAGACAGCCGACAGCACGAGCATTCCAGCCAAAGGCAAATCCAGTGTGATTCAGAGATCTAATATCAACAGACAGAAGGATTAAACATTTTTGGAAGTTTGGCGCCACCATTGACAAGAAACTTGGCCTCCAATTCGGCTGCACAAGACAGACCACAAAACATCGTCCTCACAACCTCGGCCACGCAATGCAGGTTGGAGATGGATGGGATTGCAGAGGTTGGGACCTGCTCGGAGGTAGGAATCACAATGGATGGAGGTTTGTAGTACAAAGCTAGAGCCAGGGGTAGTGATGCTGAGCGAGCCTGTAGAGATCATTATAGGTGTGTATGGGTTCCATTTGCTGCAGCTGTATCAGGAAATATTCGGTTGTCGGGAGGCTACGACGACGCTTTGCAATCCATTCCGTGCAGCTAAAGCAGAAACAAAGCCTTCCATCAACCATGGCAACACCAAACCTCCACAACCCCTCAATCTCCCAGTCCGCCGACATTCGATCTCTGCTTTGCCTATACCTAATTTATAAATTTTCCTATTTCAGGCGATGGAAAAATATCACAGGCAGCTCCATTCAGCATTTTTGGGTGGTTTTGGGGAATACTGAACTTCATTTATTTGTTGTAAGTATTCAGTTCTCATTATTTGTATTAATGATGTCGGTACCAAGTTTCGCTTGCAAGCTTGTAGGTAGGTATGTGGAAATCATATATTTCAAATTTATTTTAATGTGAAAACTCTAAATGACTCCCACATTAACTGGTTTCTGCCGGGTTTTATCGAGACAAAATGAAATTACACTGATACTTTTCTCCGCTTCAAGTGACAATTTGCACACGCCAACATGGCAATAGTAATCATTCACCCCTTCCTACCAATCAATGTACTCGTATTTGTGGAAGCGATACTTACCTATATTCTATGTATCGAGCAAAATTACTGTTGCTAGCGTATGTTGGTTTGATAGTAAATAAAAACCAGGTCCTTTGGAAGAATGAATACCTGAAGACTAACAAAAGAAATTTTTGGAGCAAGAGTGAGTGGAAGGGTCACCCTAGACGCTGGTACCTAGAATAGATCGAGCAGGTTTTCACAAAGGGGCAAATGCGCAGTACCCGCTTATACTTACGAGCATGTATGAAGAATATTATGAGAGTGCAAGAAGCGGCAGAGGTGTGTCAAGATCATGGCACGTGGAGATCCTTTGTTTCTGCTACCTCACTGGGAAACAGGCGTGACACTATGTATGTAAAAACCAGGTAGGTCCATACTGAAAATCAGCAGTGCACATGGCCAGAACCAAGTGACTACCTGCTGATTATGGACCTTTTCGCATGATACTTACTACATAAGTATTATTTACTTTGGTCACATTCAGCACTATGTATCTGTATACTGTGGGAATAAACATTTCTATTTCGTTCTTACTTATTTTCTTTATTATCCCTAACTATAGTTATTTTTTCATTTTTCAGTATTACTACTTTATATGATCCCGATTTCAATAAACACGGCAAGAAGTACCAGCGTGATTTCCGACCACCAGGCAATGGGTAAGTAACACGGTTCAAGTGAAAATTTGTGGCTTTTGATCATTATACAAGGGTAGATACAAAAGTTCGTGGCCTATCATGGAAAGAGCCATGATATTTTTTTAAGTCTACTCTGATTTGTTAGTACGATTCCTCAGTCACAAATGTGCAAAGTTTGGTTTCGATACAGCATGCCATATTTTTTTCCTGATTTTTTTTTACGCTCTGGGACAAGATTTTCAATAATGGAGAAAATTTAACACCGAGCAGTTATGAAGTACATACATATATACATATCACTCACGCTGAATCCCGACAATCGGGGTAAGCAGAGCAATTGGTGTTGTACTGCAAGAACTCCGGTAAATTACAGCACAACACCGATCACCACAGTTTGCAAGTTATTCGGACAAGATGTCAAGCAGCATGTAAGGCACGAAGACCCATCTACTGCATGACTTGGTAGAAGTACCGTGCCAAAGTGAGAGGTAGCGAGCCTGTCGCCATTTAGCACAGCATCTTGTCCTTATCCCTTAGTCGCCTTTTACGACACGCATGGGAAGAGATGCAGTGGGATCATTCTTTTAAGTTCCGGCCCCACACGGAATAGCGTTGACTACATTGAATAACTAAACTAAATGAAAACTCACACAGAATTCGGAAATCTGCATCCATGCAGCTGCATAGCCTTGAGCAGGCACGACTCCGCTGCGACGAGGTCTCCCAAATCTAGCATGCAGGCTCCTCGAAGAGACATTATGCGAGCCTCCATTACTTTTTTATGCCATTTCTCGTCTGTTGAGAATTCGCTGCTATGCTGCAAAATTTTAATATCCACCGTGAACGTATCACCACATCATTGTTTATTGGTCTTGTAGGTACTAAGAGGTATTATGTATGTACCAGGAGTTCCAGACCAGAGTGTGAAGGTAGCACTCTCAATTTTGGACATATTGTATCTGCAATTTCTATATTGTGAAGTAACGCTGCAGTCGATGCACCAGATAAATTAACTTTGAAAAATACAAAGAAAAATATCTCTTCAACGTGTTGTCCGAAGTGGGACTCCAACCCGCGTCCTTGAGTATAGCCCTTAATTCTCATACACTTTCACTTGACCAGCCGGCTTGGAAGTGGGTTTTCTCGCGTTCTCTTGTTTTCCTTCACCGGAGTGTCAGCGGCCATTTAGCACAAATTCTAAAGTTATAAGTAAGTAAGTTGTAAGTAAATCGGCAACGACTGAATCTTAAAAAATCTAACACAATTAAAAAATCCAAGCAGACTCTAGTGTCCGATGCTAGGGTCGCGTCTAGCGACGACAGCATATCGTTGGATGCAAAATTCTAACTATGCAGTCATACATACTCAAAGCGAGGAAACAGCTAAAATATTAAGTAACGCCATCTAGCAGGCGGAAGCGGAATTACCAGATATGCATTAACGAGGAATAATATGAAGACGAATTTCGTAAAGCGATGTGTAGTCCTGATAGATCAGTTGGTTAGAGCATTGAGGGCTATACTCAAGGACGCGGGTTTGCGTCCCACTTCGGACAACACGTTTGACAGATATTTTTCTTTGTATTTTTCAAAGTTAATTTATCTGGTGCATCAACTGCAGCGTTAGATACTTCACAGTATAAACATTGTAAGTAAATCGGCAACGACTTAATACCGTTAAAAAAATCTAACAAAATTAAGAATTGTATTTTGTGGCGCTACATAAATAGACCAGTGCAGGGGCTGGAATCTAATGCAAGATATAAGACAATTATTTGTCTATGCATCATAATTTTTTAGTTGTAAATTGTTATTGTCATGTGTCAGATTGGCCGAGCAGGCAAGAGCCCGCCTCTCACGGGGAGGTGCGGGTTCGATACCCACTGGGAGCACAACATTTATAACTTTAGAATTTGTGCTAAATGGCCGCTGTGAAAGTGTATGACTAAATATCCTCTCATATCATGTAAATGAGAGAGGTCTGTACCCAGCAGTGGGAGCTAATAAAATGGCTGCAAAAGAAGAAGAAAGAAAGTGTTATAATTTTCTATAAAAATTATAACATACACATATGTACATACACGGTGAACCAAAGGCGGGTTGCGGAGTAGCCCAGTTGGTGAGCGCGCGCCTCTTACTCGAGAGATCGTGGGTTTGATACGTGGTATGCGCACAATTTTTCCGGATTTAAATATCTCGGGTAAAATTTGTGTGGAAACAATGCACCCCGCTGTGAGGAAACGTACATACACTAAGTGTCACACTAAGTGTATGTACGTTTATAAAGGTTAACTAGAAGAGATTGCCTCCGGCAATAAGACCGCCGTCTGCTAAGCAGAAAAGTCTATATTTAAACGTTGATTTTTTAAATTTTTGAATTTATGACTTTCCAACCAAAGTTCACGGTGAAGAAAAAATTTAAAAACATAGAAACCTAGCTACTAGGTTCTATAAATCAATGAAAGAAAAAAAAATTAAAATCAGATATGTTTTGATGTAGAAAATAGGTTTCTGCTAAGAGCAGTTCTGCTCCTTTTTTGTATGGGATATAATTTTAAAATGTAGCCTCTTAACGGAACAGAATATCAAAATGGTATTTAGTACATATCAATTCATTATGTTGACAAATTCAAGTGTAGTGTACTACCACACGAATGCTGAAAAAAATAATAACAAAAATTAACACTGTGAGCCGAGTTCAACAAATTAACAGAATAATGTAAGCGGGCCATACGTGTAAGTGTTGTCTATGAGTCGCTTATGCCGATCGTGCTTGGTGGCGGTGCTGTTCTGCAGCAGCAGGGTCTGCACGGCGCGGAAGATGGTCCAACCGGGTCTGTCTAGAGGCACGGTGACACCGCCAGCGCTCAGCCATAGCCGCAGTGTGGGGGCGGAGCGCGGAGCGGGTCTCTCCGCAGGCGCAGAGCTCACCGGCGCCGTGGGGCTGCTCTCCGCACTATCAGTCAGTGAGATTTCCAAGTCTGCACCAAAAACAAAATATAATTTTTTTAATAAGATTCATTATGTGTAAAATCAACTTTTATTTTTGTTCAATAAATTATGCAAATTCAAAAATTGCTAAAATTGCAAATTCAAAACTGCTTCCAGCTGTTAATATTGTAGCTTTGCGATGGTCTGTCGTGAAGCGTGAGCTCGCCATGTCTTATCTTGTCAGCAGAGGTTCAGTACGTTTGCTAAGCTCGTGCGGACGTCCGGCGTGACCATGAACAGGACGCTCTCTTCGAAACGTCGGACAATTTAATAAAGTCACCGCGAGAAAAGCCAGTAGTTTTCAAAATGAAACTTACCAGTAGTTTGATTAAGATTGGCCCTCCCCGGTCTCGGGTCGAAGGCCGGTATGAGCGCCGAGAACTGCCTCTTGAGTACGTAGTCGTCGTCCCATGCTCTGCGCCCGCGCGGTCCTCCCGCCACGCCCTCAGCTGCCGCAGCCGCCGCTGCCGCCACGGCCGCGCCGCGCGCACCTTCCAGCGCATCCTCCTCCATGAGGGAGAGAAGGTTGCGCGAAACCTGCAGCAAGTCCTAATCATATCATTGTATGCACTGCTCAAGCGCTTCTGCATTCTTCTGATTTATATAATTTATTTTTTTTTTATTGAAAGCGCGACATATGGCGCCGAGCCACCCGGAAGGAGACTAACGACGCCCATGGACATTCGGTTTTTAGCGGGGGTTGC